>CM049381.1:13877785-14125285 GCA_026937815.1 Etheostoma perlongum
TTGTCAGAAAACACAGAGGACTAAATTTGTTTCTCTGTCTCCAATGCCGGAGTTGACACTCGCTCCAAAACAAACCCACGTAACTCTTTCACTCACATATCACACTCTCCCTACGCACACACAAAGCTATGCTAGGACAACGCAGACCCAGCAGCGCACAAGTATAAACCTCCCAACGGCGCAGGCCACTTACTTAGGCCACAGCGTAGGCTCTAGGCACAGGGCTACTCAGTAAAGGCATTCAGCTGGCTCCATACACCTGCTTCTTGGGTCCAGATTCTATATGTGCATGTTTTAATATTACATTTTCTGGTAGATGAATGACATAGATTATGATTCAAAACGTATATTTTGAAGTGGCTACCACGTTAATACTGGCAGGATAATCCCACTGCATTCCCTCTCTCCTCTCTCTCTTTTCCCCTCTTCCCTCCTACATCCGCTGCTCTGAATAGTCTGTTTCAGCACAGCAGTTGATCAAAGGGTCTTGATACACAGTACTCTGCAATCAGAAAATGACTCATGTGGGAGTTTTTCTCAGGTAAGAATGAAATCCATTTGATTTCACCTCACTGTCTCTCAAGTGTGTACCCCTCTGGGTCAAACACACAGTAAACAAAGTAGACTATTTCAACAGATATCTGGAGAGGCTGCTCCTCAAATACAGAGAACATTATAATCTTCCTTTTATTCTCTTATTTTGGCCAGTGCATCAGTAAGGAGTCCCCATCCTCCATTTTTCTGAGGAGAATTTCAAGTGAAGTTAAACCTCCACCCCAGGAAACAAATGCAAAACATGCCATTAATTATCAAACAAAGGAGGACCTACTGTAGTTATAGAAATATAGTGAAATCTGCAAAAAGAAATGAGAAATCTTATCAGTAACCTATTTACTTCCAGCTCTGTCTGCAGTAGGGGGTATAAGCAGTTGTGCTGACAAAGACAGAGCACTCCAGCATGGAGAGCAGCTTGTCAAGGAAACTGCTCCATGAAGAAGATGAACACAAAAGAGTTTTTAGTTTTTTTTAAATCATGCTAAGCATTGATTGAGCGCTCCCTGTATATTCTGCAGCTTCTCCCTGGACTCACACTGACTCAGTCTGGCTAAACCCTTTAGGCTTTCAGCTATTTTTGTGAAGCAAAGCAAAGTTCATCTCATTAAAACTATTGGAATTACAAAAGGTGTGTGGTATTTATGTTAAAGCAGCAAATAGCCTTTTTGTATGAACTGGAATTACTATAAAGTTCCTCACTAGAGAGCATTTATGGAGAATATTAACAATCCTGACAAAAATGAGGGCCAGAATGATTGAATAATAATTTTATTTTGTGGGGTACAGCAGAGGATGTGAGATGCATTGTCCGTTCTCATTCCATGCACTGACAAATGACTTTTACAGCCCCTTTATATGCCTGACCTTCACACAGACATGCATAACCCACAAATTACAAGGTAATTCACATTGGCCTCAAAGCTCTATACTCCCAACGTCTAACAAGGCATCAAAGAACAGGACATGCTCTTTTCTGACTCTCATCGCTGCTGATTTACGGAAATCTTTGGGCCAGTTTGCAGCGGAACAGGAGAAGTCCTTGTCAGCAGGTTTATCTCATTTGCATTAAAGGTGCTGAAGCTGTTGACTAATCACATTTCCGCATTGGGACTTTTTTTGCTTTGGTGGTATTCCTAAATATCCTTCAAAATACCTAGTTAGGTTGAGATTTTACTGAAACTATCTGCAAGAATTACTGTCCTTGTGCAGACAACTATACTACAGAGACTGCATATTTTGAATGCTACACACAAAGCTAGACACCACTGTACAGAATCTGAACGTGTCTGTGTATTTACTTCTTCATGTAAAAATGCAGAAAGAGTCGCCAAACAAATTATTTGAGTGAAATTGAGGATGCTATTCTGCACACATGGGGCTTTATTAAACAAAAATGTAGACGCTCAAGAGATACCTTATAAGTATTTCAATATAAGTTTTAATTGAACCTGCAGGAGTCATTCAGTAATGACCTATCTTCTATTGTCATCATTTACTTAAATGGCACTTCAGGATGGATATTCTCAGTCTAAAGAACTATTTATAATTACTTCTGTCCCGAGTTCCAAACAACTGTAGTCATAACCGTGTGTCTCTCCCTATTCCTCCTTGAGGCCTCTAATGGAAAAAAAATTGACTGTGGGAGATTTGACCAGAATTGGAACATTTTGCACATGGGTGATGTGAGAACCCTGCGCTGCTTGGAAGAGACTTCTGAGAGGAGAGACGCTATAAACTAACACTGCTGCGAGAATATTGTCATGGGATTAAGTGTCTGGCTTGTGGCTCTCATGAGACATGAGCTTTTAATGAGAGCCTCAATTAGATCCCTGCCAGTCGGAAAGAGGGACAAAGTGCGATCTCAATAGAATAATCAATGTAAAGGCTGTTTGATGAGACACATCACATTTTGTCAAGGTCTCTTTGATAGCTGGAATACTCTTTTTATAAATATGGTGCTTTCAATGCTGATTAAATTTTAAATAAACAAAAGCAGAGCATTTGTTGTTCACTTCGTGTTTGTGTGTTTCGTTTGTGTGTTCTGTCAATGGTAAGCCCAAGGCTTTTGTAAAAAAACAAAACCTTGAGATATGGAATATCTAATTGGAGCAGCAACTTTCAGGATCAGATCAATAGTCAATCTTTGAATTGTATTCACCTTCATCCTAATCCAGCATACTTGGTGTTCTAGATTTAGCCCAAGGGAGATATGCATGGAGGCGGATTTCAAACCACATTTTTTATTTCAAATTTTATGAGACAGCATTTGTGAACATTAGCAGGAATTCGCTGAATTGAAATGCTTAACTGCATAATTGATACCATATGACAAGTGAAAAATCTTGACAGCTTTGCAGGGAGGGTCAGTTAAATCACGTATATGTTATCTCAAACAATTGTGTGCGAGGAAATAGAAGCTCAACTCCTGTGTTTGATTGAATGTGTTCCATTTGGACATTATTTTAAAGAACCCACAGGTGACTGTTTGATGTGCATATGAAGGGCTAGCTAGCTCATTAAGGAAATTTCTTCTCTTTTATTGATAGAAGTTAAAGACCATGTTGCAGGTTTAATTTTGCAACGAATTTGTGCAATTTGCTTGTTGGTAGTAAATATTTGAACTGTTATCCATAGTATTTGATGGTGTTTGATATTGCAAAACTGAATATAATATGAAAAGTAGGCACAATTTTACAGTATTTCCTTTTTTCCCCCACAATGCATTGCATGACGTCACGTTGGGGAGCAAACAGAGCAGCCTGCGTTGTATTTACCACTGGTCTGGCCTAATGTGGCTTCTGGTCTTTTAATATTAACTATGGTCTATGGTCTCGAACGAGTCCATGTGACTTTTTTATATTTATAATAATATTGGAGGGAAAGTGAAACACAGCTTAGACGGGGATGTTGTTCCGCTTTTCACAAGTTTAGACTGCTAGCTAACGCTAGCTAACGCTACACCGCCGGACGTTAGCACAACAGCGTTAGCCTAGCCTTCTAGGTAAATATTACCACTGCCTTTGGTGTTGCCTATATATGCGTCCATGTCCAACATCATACACGTGACATTAGTGCACCTTTTGTACGTACCATAATTGTATTGAATGAAATAGTAAGCTTCGCTCCTACGAGATGGGGGGGGGGGGTTGTTACGTTACACACAAAGCTAACTGGCTATAGTTAGCCTGTACGGATGCTAGCGGATATAGCTAACGTCGTGTAGCCAGCCAGCAACTTCGGCAGTAGAGTTTCGGTAAGCTAATATGACAGCGTTGTCGCCCACAATCAACCTGCAGTGATGTTTGAAATATAAACAATTACAATACTGGTGCGTGCTGGTTGGGGAGGACCATGATCCTGTCTGAAATGTCACAAACGGATTTAGGCATCTTCAGATCAGCTGATTGCGGGGCGAGCTTCCCGACCGGAGGCTCACTCGCCTACAGCACCCGCTCTCCACCGCAGCTTCGCCACCACACACACAAGCACCGGCCAAACAGCGACACGTTTTCACCGGAGGAAGAGGTTAATGTCAAAGGTGGATTTGGTGCAATTAATATAAGTGCATGTGATTGCTGTGAATGCCTTTTTAAATAGGACTTGTGGCATGTGTTTTTAGGATTTTAGTGTTTGCATGTTTTTATTCTTTTTATTGCATGCTTGAGTTTTATTTACAGTTTTTTATTGCATGAACTGTTATAATTATACCACCTTTGCCAAGACTGGAGCTCCTCCCTTTTTAATTGGACCTAAACAAGCTCAAGCCAGGACAATTGAAAACACATGAGCTTAATGGGGAGCAGGTGTGGTAGGGGACTGGCCAGTGAAAAGGCAAAAGAGCGCAGCGCAGCGCAGCGACTGACACGGAGGACAGTGGAAGCCGAGACCAGCAGACGGGCTGGAGAAGTGCCGGTGGGACAAGCCGTCCTAAGTGAGGGTGAACTTGTGGTGGTGCGGACCGGATTACGTCCTTAGAGCCCGAAGCAACAGGGGGACTGCAGCCACCTAAATGAGGAGTTCAATGCAGAAATGCTGGTAAGTGAAGGATAGTCTTCCAGTTGTCCTCTGGGAGAGTGTGTGGAAAAGAACTGTTTTTGTATGTTTTGATTGAGAGCTCCCTTTTGTTCCTCAGCGTCGGCCGGGTGGAACATGTGACGAGGACAGGCAAGAGAAGGGAAGAGCCCAGGCTTCCCTGGGCGGAATCGGCCATGCTTGAGAGCAACCTAACTACGGACTGTAGCAAACACTGGGGACTAGCGGCAAGAGATCGCTTTTAATACTTAGCCTTTTAAACTTTTATTGTCTTCTTTTTAACTGTTTTAAATCTTTTAACTTGTTTTAGATTGTAGTGTTATATTTAACTGCTTGGTCTGTGTCGCATTTGTGAGTGGAAGAATTTTTGCTGGTATGGTAATTTGACGCCCCGGCATTCTCGCTCGGGGTGTGACAAACGCTTACAAATAACACTCGGGGATGCCTTCTATTACTATATCTAGATAAGTGTACCAGTACTTATCTGAACTAACGACATGATCACTGTCACTAGATCGAAAGAAAATGTTGACATTCACTCGGTGCTATTCACTGACAGTAAAAAGTAAAGTCATTGTATGCACTGCTGCGTCGCTAAATAAAGTAGATAGATGAAGGAGACTTCACCACAATCTTGACAATTCCTCATTTGCCCTCTCACGTCTGGCAGGTTCGTAATTATTCGGCTGCTGGCCTTTCCTCCTCTTCCTCCTCCCAGTCAGTCACCGTAGTTAGTGCCAGGCTGAGACTTTGCTCCCCAACGTGACGTCAACGCCGAATTGACTTCATAAACCCGCGAACACCAAAAATGACCAAAGATTAACTTAACACTATTTGGAGACGATTTTAAAAATGATATACATATCTTGAGTGCTTTTTGTACCCAATAATCAACAGTGGTGGTTAACCTGCAACATGGGCTTTAAATGTTGAATGTTTCCTTCCAGTCTTTGGGGCAAGATAGTCTAAAACTTATCTAGACTTGTTATATTTAAAAGGAAGTAAAAGTAGATGCTGTCCTTATCTGCTGCAAAATTGTTTGAATGGTATTTTTGCATGTTTACATCACTTATCTTATCACAAACATTTCACGACCTTTATTATTACTGTGACATTTATAATCTGTTCAGTTTTTTTTTCAGATGTACGTGGAATGTCAGACCAATGCCTTTACAACAATAATATTAACTCTAAGTTAGAGAACTGCTGATTTAATGAGAGGGAATTGTATGATATGTGGACGCAGTCAAAAACATATGCTGTGACTTATCTGATATATACATGAAAACAGATCAGATTATGGAACTTACAACTTGAAACTGTAGCTGATGTTATTTTCATTTATATTTTGTTAATGTGTTATGCGTCAAATGCCTTTCAGGCAATGCTGTGATATTCCTGATTGGTTGTTGCAGAAGTTTCGGAGCATAGAAGAAAGTGCGGCACCAATTGTTTGCTCAGTGTGAATCATTGATCGTTTCCTCTGAGACAGAGACTCTCCCACAAGCCTAAACAGCACCTCTGATTCATAGTTTAATCATTTATCAACCATAAGACATAGAAACTCACCAAACGTTGCGGCTAAAACCTAACAAGTCAGCGGTTACGGAGGTCTCTTCCGGGTCCTTTTAGCCTCTACAGGTGATTTATTTTTTTTTTTTTTCTCTATCCAACCTGGAACTTCCAGCCTTTTTCGGGGTCGTTGAGCATTAAATCCAAACCGTTACATCCAAGATTTATCCACTTTATGTCCATAATTCATCGCGTTTTCGCTCAATTATGCCGCTAGCTCCTGCTGCTCCGTGTCTGCTCTGTTTACGGAAGTACAGGCACCAGCATGCCCATACTGTATATGGGGACTATGTCAGCCAAAGAGTATGGAGGGTGAATAGTGCCCTCCACCCAGTCAAAGTAGTCTAGTATGCACTATAGCATATATCAAAGATGCTATAGTGCACAAGATAGATATCTACAGAGGAAATAACCCCACTGGTTTGAGATTTTGCATATATTTGGGCCTTTTTTTGAAGAAATATAAATAGTATGTGCTTTATGTGAGTTATGTTTGTTTCTGCTTATAGAACTGTTTTATACACACAAATGCTTGTGTAGCATTGCTGTGGGTGTAATAGCAATACATATGACATTATGTTGATTATTGGCATAAGTAAATGAGGGCAAAAGCGTCTGGACTTTCTTTCAAAAAATGTATGTATTCTGTATTTGATAAGTTATGATTATTTCTTCAGTGTGACTCCCAAGACATGTGTTTTAGAGAGTAAAATGGCTTAGGTTTTACTGCTCTGTCTGTGATATCAATACATATGTGGAAGATTCATGTTCCGTTTTATTTGTCTCTACAACCATTTTTAACATTCAAGTGACCTCACTGCAACCCGAATATTCTAATAACCTAGTTTGACCTGAAATAATTGTTCATATCTTGACTGTAGACAACAGGGTTGATGTTTTACAAGCTTTTTTTATAGAATAAATCCAGACGGACAATAAACTGTAAAAATGGCCTTAGGGTTTCAGAGGGTTAAAAGCTCTAATACAGTATGCAGCCAAATAAATCCTACTTTGATACACAGCTGTTATAGATAGATAGATACAAACTGCTGACTCCACCCAGCAGGCAGCCATCATTGTGATTACATTAAAGTCAAAAAGTGAGTGTTGAGAATGTATGTTCCAAAAAGATACCGTCTCCAACATATTGTGTAACTTTCCATTAGAGTATCTGCAATCATTCTATTAAAACCAGGGCTGTCAAAACAAACTTAATAAACTGAATGACTGAATGATCAACTGAATGATGACGTAGCTACATAGGCACGCTGAGCCATGCTGAGCTATACGCTCCCGCAGAGCCATAGAGAGAATCACTCTGCTTATGTTGCTTACAACTTTAACCAAGTACTTCTACTGTAACTTCACTCAAACAGAAGAAACTGCACAATCCTGCTAAACCATGCCTTCAAAAGTTGCAAAAAGCATGAACAAATCAAGGAGCTACAGCCCTGACGATGGAGAAATATTGACATTGGCGTCCATAGCCACTTTATTAGAGGAGAATCAAAAAGCCCTCACTGCTGACTTCATGCAAACACTTGATGTTGTCGTTACAAAATAGCATCCCTTGTCTGGCGACTGTGTCTCTCACTGCAAGCCACAGAGACACCCAGATCGACTTGTGACTATAACACTTCACCGTTAAAACAACACTGTATCTAAAATGCAAGCAAACTGGGAAATTATATATTGTAGGAAAAATAAATGTCTCAATGTAAGCAAATAGTTGGGTAAGTTTCATGTTGATAACTGTTATTTACTTTTAAATAATATTTTCACTTATGTCTTTCAAAATGTGTGGGATTTGGTAATCTTTGAAGGCTGTTTCTCGAAATGGGTTTTTCTCATACTGTGTCAGAAAACTCAACTGCAGTAGCACTTGCACATACCAATCTGTCCAGTTTCACTCCTATCTACTTGTGAAAGCCTTTACAGAGGGGTTTGTTCAGATATCATTCATAGCATAATGTATATAACATTTCATAAATAAAATGTGGCGAAAATGGATTTATTTATGGCCAAAAGACTTTGACTCCAATATGTCAACAAAATAAAAGAAGACTTTGGAAACTGCTCCTTTGTGGATATTTTTACAAGGCATAGTGAATTTTTCAATATTTTAAATTACACTATATCTGGAATGTTTTTTTAATTATGGATATCTAAACTTAAAATAACTATCAATTGGATTGTAAATATCTGAAATTGCAATGTTTCCAAATTATAATATTGCAGATATTCAGACATTCAATAACATAAGACAGACTTTCTTGAATCAGCACTGGATCAAACTCCTGCACTTCAAGTCAAGTCAACTTTATTTGTAAATTCTGCAATATGTGCCAGACATACAAAGTAACTAAAAATACGTTTCTCTCCGATCCACGGTGCTATATGCATTTTTTGTAATACCAGAGAGTAGTGTCATTTGTATCTGGATGAATGAGTATAGGCAAACTGCATATTAAATAATGTGGTTGTAATGAGCCTGTAGCTTAATATAACCCATCTGTGTAACCTACATAAATATAATTACATTTCTATTTTAAATGCCTACAGATGTATCACAATTTAATCTGAGCGGATGCATACAGAGGCCCCCTGGGGCCAGCGGAGAAAAAAAAAACTAAACTGTGTGCACGGATTCATAATCTGCGCTCACGGTTTAATAAAAGTGAGCAAAGTAGCAAAGATATAGCAAAATGATATTAAATCGCAAATGACGCATCTTTCCTAATGTAGTAAGGTTAACAATGAGCTACAAACAATTTTTTTTCAAAACGAACCGTCCTCCAACCTGGAGAAATAAGGTTGGTCTCTACTAGCAGCCAGCGGTGCTTAGACGTAACACTGACACAAAATTATCTGTTAATTTAATGATTAAATAAGGTAGGGTCTCTAAACTTATGTTTTAACAGTAAGTGCTGTAGTGACACTAGGAGGAGACAAGTTATAATTAGAATAAATATAGAATATCTTTCCTATTTTGCTCATGTTTATAAAACCATGAGCATTGATTCATAATCCGTGCGCACAGTTTGTTAAACCATGAGCACAGATTATGAATCCGTGCGCATGGTTTAGTTATTTTTTCTCAGCAGACCCCAGGGGGGGTCCGTAGATGCACATTTTGCCACATTTGAACTGTCTCCACGCTGCGTTCAGCTCGGTGTAAAACCTCATTATGTAGCGTATGTTTTACTTACAGGCTGTATTAAAATATAAACAGATCTCAATACACATACTCCATGTTGTAGCCTGTTACTGAATTAACTTGTGATACCCGACAATGTAGGTGGTTGTATCGATGCCTGTTTTAAATACTGCAAACGTCAATAAATCGTTCAAATGTTCTTGTTGTCATTCTTATTCATGTCATAATCCTGTTTAATGTGTTGGTAATTAGGTTTATTTAAACCGCCTGAAGTGTTTGTTAACTCTGCAGCTGGAACACAAATGAAGACCGCTGAAATAAGCAGAACAGAGCACAGTGTACCCAGATTAACCTGTGTCACAACAGGTACTACCATCGGTCATAAGCTCATATCATTTCATTTAGACCTACAAAGATCTAATATTTAACATGGGCAACACAACAGCTGCAGTGTAGAAGACAAAACCAAAGTTTCCACGCGTCAACATGGTGCACTAATTCAAGCTCAATATGCAATGCAAGATCTCGGTCGTGTTATAGAAAATACATTGTGACAATAACTTAAAACTTTGAAGTTGAATTAATTAAAGGCAAAAAAAGCGTAATGAAAACCTATTTCTCCTGGGCTGTACTATGTTGCTATAATTTCTTAAGATTGCTCTGTACAAACTTTCATCCCAATGAAACACAAGTGTAATTGATTTCACACTAACCAGATGCACAGGTGTAGCAACTGAAATCAGGGGGGAGGGGTAGACTATAAAGCTCTGAGTCAGTTTTTTTGTGGGTTTCAGAGTAGGTTGGATAGATAGACAATAGTGAGCGAAACTAAGTAGTTAAGAGAGTGATAGTGTGCGACTGAGTGTTTATTATTAGAATAAATCTAAAACAAAGATGTATAAAAAGAGTAAACTTGTGGAATCTTTTAGATGAAGTAAAAATCTGTTATATGTTACAAAGATTTCAAAAAAGTACTAAGTAGGATGATTAATAAATATGAATGGCAATGTGTATATGAATGGGAATGTGTGTATTTTTACATGTGTGATATATACCAATTCACAAAATTAATAATACATTTTATTTAAATTGATAATATCCTGAGGGACCTAAGAATACAATGGAATGTGAAAAGGGTAGGTGTAATAAGCAAATGCTTCAACTTTAATGTTTTCGATCAGTGTTGATTATGAACGAGTTAAGAGGATACTGCATGAACTGACACTTTGTTTTTGAGTTGTTTTACCATTTGTTATGCAAGTGATGTGTATAAATACACATACATTTACATCACCTCGCATACATTTATGTGATTGATTGAAATAAACTCAACTAAACTAAATTGTTGTTTCCTTCAGTCACAGTATTGGGTCAATGTGTTTCCTAGAACACGACCTAGATCTTGCATTGCATATTAGGCTTGAATTATACAGAAATACAGAACATTTACATTTACATTTACAATTAGTGCACCATGTTGATGTGTGGAAACTTTGGTTTTGTTTTCTTCACTCTTCCCCTATCATATGTTTCAGGTATCTTTATTTATTTCACTTAACTTATTTCAATGAAAAAAGGGGAGAGTATTCTGCTGTTTTCATCTGATGTATCGCATCAAAGTTACATTTTCTGTTTTTCAAATTTACTTTTCTTACAAGCTCTCAACATAATGTTGTGGATAGAAAGCTAATAGAATAAGGGAGCTAGTTTTACTTTCTGTTGAAAAATAGACGTGGAGTAACGTTATCCGTGTAAGCGTGCGAGTATGTATAGATGGATTTTACGTGCATATGTTATTTTTATATGATCCCAGCAAGCTCTTTGGTCAGTCAACTTAAATATGTTACTATTATGTCATATGGCCTTCGATGATTTAAATTATGATGGAGAGGATGTAAATCAATGTATTGACATAGATAAGAATTTAAATTGTAAATACTACATTCCTGAACAATTAAAATAATACAAATAGCTAGTCATATACGTATGCACTTTAACATTAGAAGCTTGTGGAAACATTATGAATAAGAATTAGCTACCTAATTCTTAAACTCTGACTGCAGCTTTGATGTTATTGGTTGCAGTGAAACCTGGATTAACGATAGGGCCTTTACTGATATTCTTAACCTTAACGACTATAAGCTAGTTACCAAAAACTGGCTTGGCCGTACTGGTGGTGGTGCTTGTTTATATGTGCACTCCAGACATCATATGAGTGTTTGTGATGACATTTTCTTAGATGATAATCATTGTGATACACTTTTTATTGAAATAAACCTCACAAATGCTAAACAACTTGTAGTAGGAGTGAATTATCACCCCCCTGATTCTGACCTTGATACTTTCAAAGTCAAACTGGAGGACATTTTATTTTCCATAACAGGAAAAACAAAGATTGTGTCCCACTAGGGGACTTCAATAGTGATGCCTCCAGAGATGATGCTATGCTTCTTCTTCTTTTTTGTACCATAAAGCATTTTACCTAAGTAAAACTTGGTCAACTATTTAAAATAGTATTACGGACATTCGAAACACTAGGCTTTAATCTGGAGTTGTGTTATCTGATATTACTGATCATTTTCCAATTTTATTATTTCTAGAACTTGCTAGTAAGATTAAATTACCAAGGCAATAAACTAAAACTAAAGTACTAAATGAGAGAACCCTGGAACAACTGAGGGGTCACTTACAGGCCACAAGATGGAAAGCAGTCTATGTCTGAAATTATCCTGACACTGCATATGACAACCCAAGAAATGAGATGAAAAACTCTATTTATTTTACCATCGTAGAGAAGACTGCCAATTGTGGTGCAATCAGTCACAACCCCTGGCTTACAAAGGGTATTTTAAAATCTATCACGTGTAAAAACAAACTTTACAAACAATTCCTAAAAACCCCAAGTGCTATAAAAAAGGAAATATACAGTAATTATAGGAATAAACTTACACATATAATACGGAAAAGTAAAAGTAACCACTATACATACAAGCATCAAAGTGTGACTCCAAAAAGTCATGGAAAGTACTTAACAAGAGGCAAAACAGCACTGTTCTCCCAAATACTGTGGGCACACAATGACATTTCGGTAATAATTTCACTAATGACATTGATCTAGCAAATAGCTATAATAATTACTTTGTCTCCATTGGGGAAAAACTCTCTAAGAAAATAAATCAACCTCAGGGTATCTCTCCTAACCATTACTTGCCAGGCAACTGTGTCAATTCTTTCTTTATGAAGCCAACTGACTGCAATGAAGTCTACTGTATAAAATCATCACAAAGTAAGGAAGTTCGTACACTGCTAGTAAGGATGAGATCTGTGGTAAAGTTCTGAAAGCCACTGCACTTGATATCATGAAGCTACTTATTTATTGTATAAATCTTTCACTGTTCTCTGAAATTGTGCCGTAAAGGGCAAACATTGGAAAAAACAGTTTTTAAATCTGGGGATAAAAATGATATGAGCAATTATCGTCCTATATCAATTTTGCCTACAATCTCTAAGGTCTTAGAGTAGTGTACAAGAGGTTAAATGGCTACCTTGATAAGCTAAATATGATTGTTTCTTCCCAACATGGCTTTAGGAAAAGAAGTACTGTACGTATGGCTGTACTAGATTTGATTGAAAAGATCAATGATGTCATTGTGTGACTGTGGTATTGGTATTGTTTTAGATTTATCCAAGGCATTTGACACTATTGATTTTGATTTCTTATTGAATAAATTACATCATTATGGAATTAGAGGAATAGCACTTAGTTGGTTTAGAAGTTATTTATTTGGCAGACAGAAATATGTAAATACTAAGGAACAAATTTCCATAAGAAACCCCATCAAATTTGGAGTCCCCCAGGGATCCATTTTGGGCCCTCTCCTTTTTTATTATATAATAATGACTTAATTAGTATATATTAATGAAAATTCCCCTATGGTTTTACACAAAGTTTTATTTTTTATTAATATTATTTTTTTTCTGTAAATGTCTATATTGTGTCTATGGTAAATTGAGTTTTCGGTTGGTATATTATTTGTTGTATGTTTATTGTTATCAAGCTCCCTCCGAAAAGCTTTTAGTAGCTTATTTGGGGTGCCTGTATGTGATCATTGTACCTCATGAAATTGTTTTTAAATATAAAATGAAGACATGTGAAAGAAATGAAAAAAAAATAATAAAGAGGTAATGCAAATTTCTTTTAATGTACAGTTAACGTTTGCACGTTCTGTCATTTCGCTCCGTAGTTCAGGTAAATCAGGAAGCTGCAGCAGTAATGTTGTGGTCACTGTTGTCATTTGGCAACTTCTCGCTAGATTTGGCGACTTTTCATACCTCCTTAGCGACTTTTGTAATTTATTTCTATGCATGCAGTCCAGATCCTTGGCAACATGAATCTTAGATCCACACAAATGCATTATTAACTAACTGCAACAAAAAGACAGCAAGCAACTGTATAGCAGAGTGGGGGCAAGTGGTCCTTATGGAAAAAACGGTTGGATGTGTATGAGATTACAGATGAAACTGATTGAGGTAATTATTAGCTAAATCACAGCAGATTAGCATGCTTAGCATGATGCTAACATGGATGGAGTGGATGAATCAGTTTATCAATGAAAAGAGAAAACAGCCCAGTTGATACATGCATGTTTTCTGGACTAAGTTTATTATTATTGTTATCATTTACTTTCCCTATCCACATTTCATGTGAGAAGAACATTTTAAGATGAGGTTTGGAGCAAATATTTGAAAAGCATCTGTCTGAGGTGTGGAAAATGTCTGCTTAAAGTGCATTAAGGCCAAAATAGAAATAGAAAGATGCATTTGTAAATTAAGACTTATACTGTGCACATGACCTTAATGGAAGATTTTCATGACAAAGATCAATACAGGAAAAGTATCGTTTGGGCAGTAGTGCAGTCTAATGATACAAAAAAACATGAGTCATAGCTGTATTAAGATCTTTTCAAACCAGTATTAGACAAAACAGAAATGTTGACTGATACATCTGACTAAGTGGGTGTTCACAGTTCGGAGGTCCTTTGTAACTTTCAGACTCATGCACACACTGAGGAAAAACTGTGTCTGTGTATTTGCTTTGAATATGCCAAACAACATATAACATATTACAATTCAACTCCATGTGACTAATGAGATTATGGCATTGCATATAGACACAGGCTCAGATTTCCTACAATAACCTGTTCTATATTCAACATGTCATTTGTCATTTACAGCTGATAAACTCTGCGAATGGTGTTTGTACCTAAAGCACTGGTCACATTGGTCAAATATATCATTTTTTGTTTGTGTGTTTTCTTTACACCCAAATTTAAAATGAACACATCTTCCTGCCTGTGCCTAAGGAGTGTCCGTTAGAACAAGTGTAAATCAATTCTATCTATTCTAACAGTTTATCCAGTGATGACTAAACTGACTATAAATGCATTTGCCTACTGCAATGTCATGTTTTCTTTGTCACTGTTAAAGCAAATAATGCCCTCTGTAAATTATTCAGTGCAATGTGGTTAAATGTAAAATTCTTGTAGACTGGATCCTAGCACACTGACACTTTTGAGCTTATTTTTCAGAAACAACAGAAGCTGACTGCAGCAGTGATGTTTGAATTCAGCTTTGATGGTGCAACAGTGTGGTGAAATTGCAAAAAAGTACACTCAGACCGTGAAACGAAATGTAAATGTTGCCTGACTGTATCAGGATATATCCAGATATACAGTAGGTTTATATTTTCATACAGTCACAAGGCCCCGGGTCCTAGAGTGTCAGGCCTGTAACATCTTTAAATAATCCAGCAGAAGCTGAGTGAGATCCCTCTCATTAAGGAAAACCTTTATTGATTTCTTAATCTTATGAAAATCATTTCCCCCCCAGCTGATTCTTTTAGCTGAAAGTTCCCACATAATTTAGATGAACAGAATAAATCAATCCTCCAGAGGACCCTGGCAGGATTCATCAAGACAACAACACCAACTCCTATCATTACATTTTTTAGCCATAAATGGAGTAAATATGAATGAAACAAGTAAGTAAATGAGAAAATACTGGTTGCTAAACAAATACAAATGCATTCTTTGAATTAAAGTTCTCACTGCAGTCTTAATACAATCAGTCTCAAATGTATTGTTCAAATGATGTTGGGATATCCTCAGAGATAAAGATTCCTCACTATCCTGAACTAGTTGGATTCCCTAGTCAAAGAAGGATAATAAAAACGTAATAAAAGTTATTGTTTCTTTCAAAGCAAGAAGCTTTGATGCACAATACAGCCCCATCTGGGATGTATCTAAGAATAAAGCAGCTTTTTTCCTTTTTGTTAAAAAAACAGAAATAACTTCTGGTGAATCCTAGAATTTCAAAAGGCCTACTACAGAAAAATTACAAAAACACTCATCTCATTGATGACAAATAACCTGAGAGAGAAAGAGGATCTTACTTCTTCAGTAGACTAAAGCTGACACTGGATGAGCGCAGTATCTTGCTGTTGCATTTAAATGCGAATGTGTACGGAAGTCAAAATAAATACAATTTTAATATGATCATATGATCCCTTGAATTAAAAAAAAACAAAAAACTTAAAAGGCAAAGCTACAGTATCCAAACTTTCACTTGCCATTATATCCTAAAACCAATTTCTCCAACACATAAACTAGTTGTTATGCAATCTACACAGTGCAACAACTCTGATGTAATGAAATAGTAGAACAATGCAAATCACACTGTGCTGTACCAGTTGACAGCACCGATGTGTTGTGAAGTTATTTGAAGTGGGAACATCCAGTCCTTATCATGTGTGTTACATTCTTTAGCATTTTTCTCACACACAGAAATGTAAATAAAAGGGATTGCTACCTTCATCTGTTCTGTCACAGTGCTTTTTAGTGTGCTGTTTGTTACTGGTAAATGTATACCTTGCTGTTAAAAAGGGCAACGATGGCTGTTCATAGGGATTCGTCTTTTAAACAGTTAAATAATAGTCCCATTATCCGCAGTGTTTCTGTGCTCCATTCTGCTCTCCAAGACACTGATGAAGGTCAAGCTTTAATGTCTCCAGCTCGCTGTTTGAGCCAGAGACTCCCAGCTTAGCCACAGCTCTGGGAACTGGCTCACACAACAGATTTACCCCACAATGCTGCTGGCCTAGATAGACACACCAACACACAATAGGGTGGCTGTGCATAATTTAGAGCAAATCTTTTCTACGTTAGAAAGTCAAAAATTAAAAGGGAGCTTGTCAGCCAAATTAAATAATCATATATATTATGTCCATGTGGAGATGAAGAAGTTAAATCAATATTTGCCAACATGAACGTAATACTCACACATCTGCTGCAGAGACAGGGAATGTGAGACACGTGTGGCCCAAAGGAATTTCATTTAAACTAAACTATATCAAATACGTCCTTGTTCTGTAACACAACACGTTTTATTGTACAACCGACTGTTATTCAACTGAAGTTTCTGTTGGAAGATTGCACTTTAAAGCACTGTGATACCAATTGTTACAGTCCCTCAGTCAAATAGTCATCAGGAGGTGGGAATATTCAGAGGCAAGGCATGATGAGTTTGAGATTTCCTTTCTTGTGTCAACAGTGGTTCTCATTTCCACTCCAACTCATAAGCCATCTTAGCCCAGCAAGGATGTCAAATCCTTACTGTCGATGTCCCGGTTCCATCCCTTTTGAACATCCGCTCATTCCAGGGAAATTAATCAATCTCTTTATCACTTGGGTAGTGTCATTACCCAACCACTGAGTGAGAAATGAAAGTGCTAATCGCACAGTGGGGCGGTTGTGTGGGAAGGCCAGGTTTTCCTCCACAAGCTACTTTGGAAATGCATTTACAATTGAAATTGCTCAGCAAGTGAAGGATGATTCGTGAGATTCCCTCAAATTCTCTTTATAAAAGGGAGTGAGTATGACATCAGCTTTCAATACAGTTATCCAGACGTGACTCTCCCACATATGTGACAAATGTTTCTATATAAAGTAGTGCATGGATGCACACAAATGCATTTGGAACATATAAAAACACTTTAAATCAATATATTTAGACCCAAAATTAACAGAAATACATGAACTGTATGCAGCATGCTTTCATTGAAACCAGCAGAACATACTAGGACATTATGTTTAAATGTACACCAATGTCTCATTAACCGTGTCACGTTATCACAGCAAACACATCATTATGGTGACAATCCAACCCGCACTTGTCACCACGGTGATGATGGGGATGTATAGTCAGTCAGAAAGAAGGTATTGTTATGCTAACTGGTTAGGTGTAAAGGCAATTAAAATTGGTGATGTCCAACATCACAATGTTTGCAACAATGTGTGATGTGTGACAGAAAGAGGAGGAATACTTTCCCCATGAACTGGGTGCATTGAAAACAAATGTAGTTATAGTATTTTCTCTTTTAATGAGAACTAGTAATGGCTGTCTTACTATGGTGTGTTTAAATAGTTTGTTTGCTGAAGAGTGTGTGTGTGTGTGTGTGTGTGTGTGTGTGTGTGTGTGTGTGTGTGTGTGTGTGTGTGTGTGTGTGTGTGTGTGTGTGTGTTTGCGCTCACACATGCAGCATATCCATCTGTACTGTAGAAACCTTAACAGGTTCAGAGTTAAATCTTTAAACTTCAATGGTAAGACAAATTAATATATTTCAAAGGATCCCATTGAAACCTTGGCAAATGACTTGCAGTTTGTATATCTCAATGTGTTAAATTATAATTATTTTCTTTAACATTATTTTTTGGGGCATTTTTAGGCGTTTATTGTGTGTATATTTAGGCCTTTTAGGCCCCAATGTGTGGAATTATAATTGACGTAGATGATAATATTTGAAAAGTCCAAAAAGATACATTGATTAACACATTTATAGCGAAGAATTAAACATTTTACCTGCTTTCCATGAGAAATGATGGTCCTTAGGAAACACAATGTCTGACTGGACTGAAACAGAAAAGAGGGACAAGAGGAGGAAGAGGCAGAGGTTGTTCCCAGCTCGCCGTGTCCAGGCAATGACCCCAAAGTCATCTTTTAAAAACATAGTCCAGCCCATTGCTTCCTCTCTTACTCCTGTGGGAAGAACATGAAATTCATCAGGAAGTCACTCATAGAAACCAGAAGAAGAAACTGTGTTCTTTAAACATGGGGAAAGTGGAGAAGGTGTCAGAAACTATGAGGCTGCTAACGTAGATAATGTCCCACTGAAACCTCCTGCCCAGATTCATGACTTTCAGAGTCACCTTCCAAAGTATATAACGCTCTCTCGCACATGAATCATAGTGTTTCTTTCTTCTTATTCTTCTTCTAAATCCAGCGTATGAATCTGATACCATGCCTCCTTCTCCTCCCACACAGACCAAAAATAATTAGTCAGAGAGGCTTGAGCATCTCAGTCTCCCAAGGAAGAATTGGACACATGTATTGAAGGAAGGGGATCATTTAAGCTTGGAGTAATATGGGTATTAGTACCTTTTTATTGCAGATCATTTATTCCTATCTCCTGCTACTGTGGTTCATGTCCTAGGAGTGTTGGGATTAGTCCTGGATTCACTAAGCATCTAATTGTGTTGCACCAACAGCAAAATGAATGAATGTGGAATCAAAGCTGTAACACCTGATGCTTTGAGAGACTGAGGTTATGTTGTTGATGACTGAGGTGATTCATTTTCCAAAAAGCACTTGTGAGATTTGTTTTTATAGCTCACAGAGCAGTCCATGCCAATTCTTATCATTCTGAAATCACAAACTCTGCATCAAATACAATTTGTGAATTACAGCTAAAGCTTAACTTTAAAAATAAAAAACAACACATTTATTAGGCATACAATTGAATAAATTGCATACATTGTGCAACACAGAGTTGTTGCATATAAGAGAAAAGTAGTTTAAAAAGTTTATGCAAATTGACTTACCAATATTCAAGATTTGGTATCAGTGATACACAAATGTTAGTTGGCCAATTTATTATTCATTATTATTTGTTTTTGTACATTTACCTACTGACCTGAGTAATAAAGTACATCATGACAATATGAAAATTAGTTCTTTAATTATTTTTTCTTTCAATGCTGCAGATCACCACAACATACTGGGTTTACATTTTGCCTTGATAACAGAGTATCAGAGTATTTGATGGTAGATTAACTACTGAGAGGCAGCAGGCATTTAAGATTTGAGATTATTCACACATGGTGAAAGCGCTGGGTGCTTGATGATTTTTTTTGCTTGATTTCATTCAAGGAAATTAGATTTTGACTTTTCTGCTTTAGCTGTTTTGGTGGGGGCAAATGTGTTTAATGAGAAAGAATTGCAGGGTGGAGATGGCTTCGTGCCCAGAAGTGGGCTGCCAGATGCCCAGTTTTTGATGGACTGTCCAATTTTCCTCTGGCTTTGATGTGTTATTCTATAGTCAAAAGTGCTTTGTTCTCTTTGTGTCCTAGAGGGCTTTTAAGCTCAAATTCAGGGTTTGGCATTTACACATACAGTTCTTGTTTGCATCTGTCCTGTGATGGGGAACATCACATCCAGCACACAAACTACCAGCACTGGCGCCTCCCAGGGGTGTGTGCTCTCCCCACTGCTCTTCTCCCTCTACACCAATGACTGCACCTCAGGAGACCCATCTGTTAAACTCCTGAAGTTCGCTGACGACACAACGGCCATCGGCCTCATCCAGGACGGTGATGAGTCGGCCTACAGACGGGAGGTGGACCAGCTGGCTCTCTGGTGCAGTCAGAACAACCTTCAGCTTAACACGCTCAAAACTGTGGAGATGATCGTGGACTTCAGGAGGAGCCCCCCCCACTCTTCCCTCCATCACCATACTCAACAACCCTGTGTCTGCTGTGGACTCCTTCAGGTTTCTGGGATCCACTATATCCCAGGACCTGAAGTGGGAGCCCAACACAGACACCATCATCAAAAAGGCCCAGCAGAGGATGTACTTCCTGCGCCAGCTCAGGAAGCTCAACCTGCCTAAGGAGCTGCTGGTCCACTTCTACACAGCCATCGTCCAGTCTGTCCTCTGGACGTCCATCACTGTCTGGTTTGGATCTGCCACCAAAAAGGACAGGAGCAGACTACAACGGACAGTTAGGTCTGCAGAAAAGATCATCGGTGCCAACCTGCCCTCCGTTCATGACTTATACTCCTCCAGAGTCAGGAAACGGGTAGGAACCATCACTGCAGACCCATCTCACCCCGGACACAACCTGTTCCAGCTTCTCCCCTCTGGTAGGCACTACAGAGCACTGTACGCCAAAACCAACAGACTCAGGAACAGTTTCTACCCACAAGCCATCTCTCTGATGAACAGCTGACTTCTTACCCACAGTGTCAGGTTCAATTCTCGTTCATAACCCAGTAACACTGTCTCTACAGCACCTGTTTACTGGTTCCACTTATTATTCCACTTATTTAGTATTATTCATCATTCTCATATCTTGCCCATCATTTATATATTTGTTATTTATTCATCATTCTCATTCCCTATTCCAGAGCTGTTCATACTGTGCATACTGTTCATATTGTAATATAATAAGATAATACTATTTATCCCAGCATCATTTGCACTATATTCCACATTTAAATAATTGTTATTGCACTCTTTATTGCACTTATTGCCTCTATATTGTTTTGGTTTAGAGTATGTATATATTAGTGTGTATATATTGTTTGGTTGTTTTGTATGTGTAAGCGCATTGTGAGTAACGATGCTCCAAAGGAAAATTCCTCATCAGTGTCCTCATACCTGGCAAATAAAGCTGATTCTGATTCTGATTCAATAGTAATCTGCAGCATGGGTTTTACAAACACTTCAGAGACACATATGTGGCACGCCATTTGAATTCTGTCAAACCAAAGAATTCATTGTTCTCTCTTATTTAAATAACTTATCCACTCTGAATATAATGTATACACTTTGTCTTACATTTTGTGATGGCCAGAGAATATATTCTATTTGGATGAACAAGCAGAGTAGTCTCGCACTTCCAGTACCATATGCCAATTAGACACCTCTGGTTGCCGATTATTACTAGCCAAACTCTCAGGCTGCACTGATCTGGAAGCCATACCTGACTGCACCCCGATTACATCCTCCCTCTAGCCAGTCTAATTTGACTATTCATGGGACAAACAGTGCTCTCCATAACCTGATAGAATGTGTAACAACTGATTGGAAAACATGGTCTAGAACAAAAACACGCAAAGAAAACAAGCATGGGATGGAGGCAGGCTATCCTGAAAATCTTAAAAGAAAATCTCTTAAACTGCTAAATATCTGGGTCAAAGGAATAATGCCAGGCTCTCAGTGTCCAGAGAAAACCTGGCAAACAGCAGCGTGGCTCAGATGCTGTTGTGCATCCTATTAGATACTCTGTGATCTGATGGAATGCAATCTGCTTCTCTGTCTCCTGTGGTTCTTGTTTAGGGCTCACTCGCTGGATTGAGAGAGTGAGGACCCTGCGTCTACCATAAGGGAACAGATGAACACTCAACAGCCTTCTCTTTCACAGGTGGTCACAATAATTAATGTTTGATTAGATCTTTCTAAATGAGTGGCAAAAGCTAATTTGGTATGCCTAGACTCTGAACAATCGCCATGCTATTCTCCAGCCTCTCTTTAAATAAGCCAAACAGCTAGTTCTGTCTGGAGTGGGAAAAAAGGCATTGTATCCCAGTATGTGTTCCAGAGAAGCCAACCTCCTCACTGGATTTCCACATAATTATGTAGCCAACCAACTCATTCTCTATTCACATTCTCGGCTTAAATTCCTGCTCATATGATCTGCATCCAGTATATTGAGGTTAATGCAGCTGCACGTATTTTCTCCATGTTGTGGTGCATGTAATTGTTTTTGATTGTGCTCGGCAATATAAAAACAGAAATTCATTCCCATCCAAAGAAGCTGATTTTTTGCAGACGTTTTCATTGGCAGGAATGACTATGACAGCATTTACACAATCATAAATGCATTGCGCAACACAGATTTTTATATTTCTTTGATCACAGGCTCGTGGGTGTAGCTGCATTCATCTGTCACTGTATGGACTGATAGTATTCCTGTCCATCTCCATTTATTCCTGAAATCTTCTGACATCGTTTCTGTTATTCTATTCAGAAGTGTAACAAAGACAACTTTCGAATTCTGTTGGCTGAACAGATAATGACAGCTATGAGACATGAATGTCTTTGCCATTACCAAAAAGGTTTAGCCTCGACGAACAACGAACGGGCACTGCTGATTCAAGAGAAGTTAAAAACAAGCATACAGGGACAGATCAGCCCAGTATCCTAGAAATGACATCCATACTTTACATTACATTATATGTCATTTAGGTGATGCTTTTATCCAAAACGACTTCCAATTAAGTGCTTTCAACTCTAAAGGTCGAAACTCCAGACAACAAGAAGTAAGTGCAAGTACTTTTTCTTTAAATAAGCAAAACTACAAAGAGCCAAATGAAAGTGCAGCTTCAAGAAATGGCATATATATATATATATATATATATATATATATATATATATATATATATATATATATATATATATATATATATATATATATACTACGGTCATATATATATATATATATATATATATATATATGTGTGTGTGTAAATGTTGTGGCCAAAAAACATGTGACATCACTTAGATCACCTTTAACAATTGACATTGGCTTTTTTATCAACTGTAACAAGTAGGCGATAGGAGAATTCCAGTCAATTCCAACACGTAGCATTGTAAATGTGGAGTGTGGTCAGTAGAGAGAAAAATGAAACCAATTGGTGCTGCCTACACCGTGTTATCCTCCCGCTAGAGTTAGCACCCAAGAGGCTTAAACAGGGCAAGTTTTAAACGTGTTTTTAGCCTCTAAACATGTTCTAAATGTTATTAAAGGTGCCTAACCATGTGCAGTGATTCCTTCTGAGTGAACACAGTGAATCTGACTGCTGTAGATGTGACATTAATGCATGAAAGCTGTGTTTAGTTCCGGTGTTGAGATGGCAATTAGAGAGCTTGGGGACCGACTGCAACACAGAAAAGAGATAAAACAAAAATATGTACAGTACGTTATCAATTTAATGATTAAATAAAGTTGTGTCTCCAAACTTACCTCCATTATAACTTGTCTCCTGCTAGTAGTACTACAGCACTTACTTTTAAAAAATAACCATGTGCTTATTTTTGAAAATATGTTTCTATCTCTTTTTGGGGTTGTAGTTTGTCGGTTTGACGGTCTCAAAGCACTCCTTGTAGTATCAACACAGGAACTAAACACAGCTGAATTAGCACAACTTCCATGCATTTCTGTCACAACTATACGATCAGATTCACTGTGTTCACTCCGGAAGGAATCACTGCACATGGGTAGGCACTTGTAATGACATTTTGAACATGTTTAGAGGCTAAAACACATTTAAACCTTGCCCTGTTTAAGCCTGTTTGGTGCTAACTCTAGCAGGAGGATAACACGGTGTAGGCAGCACCAATTAGTTTTGTTTTTCAACAGATCTACGTGTTGAAATTGACCAGAATTCTCCTTTAATTTTAACAGGGAGGACAGACCCAGTTTGTATTGTTCACCTGTGAATAGCCCCACGTACGGTTCTTTTGGTTCTGTATCTTTTATATTGCATCTCTTAAACTTGAAGTGTCTTCTAAGTTGTTGTAACTTGTGTACAGTTGCAGTGATTACGGCTCGCAGCATTTATTGCAGCTATCTGTACTCTCCAATGCAGAGTACCGAATTATTGAGAAATGGATTCACTCTGTAAAAATATTGTTCATTGTCTGAGTTTAGCATGAGGGAGATTCCGATGGTTGACTGTCAACATAAATCCTAAAACGTACTTATTCATTCCGATAGCAGCACAAAAGATAGCCGTCTGTGTGTAACATTAACATTACAACAACCCTTCTTAATGTTTCGTTAGATTACCCTTTTGGTGCTCCTCGTCTAATTTGTAGTGGATTGTAGATCATTGCAGTCCATAAAAATGTGAAACATTACTGAAAGAGCCAGTATGTTACTGAATGTAAAATGCTTTTTATTAACGATATTGCAAAAGGTCAAGCGAGCTAAATCTACTTCTGAACATGAGATATTTTGGGTGGTGGAGAAATGTGATTTAATAATGAGAAGCCTTAGAATACAGAGGGATTCAGGTGATGCAGGTGATTGCATAAGAATTAGCATTAAAAATACAACTTTCACAATATTGTGTTTTTTTATTATTTATTATTTGAATAAGTTCTTGTATTTCTTATTGTTAATGTTTATAGTTTTTATTTGTTGACCGTAATGTCTTACATCGTGTCACAGTTTTTTTAATTTTGTTTGGTCTTGTTTCAGTCATGACAAAAAGGTTGTCAACCTATGTTTTCTGTTTTTCTGTTTTCGTTGACGCAATTGACAGTGTAACAAAGTAGCTGCACCCCAGAATAAAACTCAGAAATTAAGAATTAAGAAATTCCCTCAAAATCAACTCCCACACTGCAACACACATGTAAATACACAGTATCTGACACAGTATGATTTGTATGGAAAGCCAAACAGTCCAAATACACGTGATTTCTCACACGTAAACAACATGTAAACAACGCGCAAACAACGTGCAAACAACGCGCAAACAACGTGCAAAATACACGTAAACAACGCGTCGATTTTTCACACGTTAACAACACGTAAAATACACGTAAACAACACGTAAATTATGGGTAAACAACACGTGGACAACGCGTAGACAACATGTTGTTTACGTGTTAATTTCACGTGAATTTGAGCCATTTGGTCACTTTTCCATTTTGAATGGGTGAGCGTCCTAAGCTCCCATTGGCTGCTGAGCAGTAGGGTTAAACCATTTCTGTAAGCCTGGGGAGGGGGTCGCCTGCCAACATTCAACATGCATGCAAAAGATCCTCTCACTTCTTTTCTTTCTCATTTCTTCTTTTTTGATTTAGCTTTTAAAAAAATATATTAATTTAACTCAATGAATTTACTATTCAATTATAAACTATTTTCATCAAGATAACATTACCGCCTTTTGCTCCACTGCTGCCTTTTTTTTGAGTGTAGAATTCTTTATTTCTTGCACATATTGTACAGTGATTCCTGGTTATTTAGCTGTTGTATATTTTTTTCTGTACAAGCTTTCTTTATATATTTGCAATTGGCTAGTGTGTATATACTTTGAGAAATAAAAGCTTTTTTTCTACAACTATTTAGCTTACTATTTAACTAACAAACTATTTTGCTGCAAAAAGGATGGATGAGATGGACCTGCATGTCTACATAGGGCCGCTAATCTTAACACACACACACACACACAGGTCCTTAGTCAAGTCTGGATCTAGTCTTTGGGATGCAGAGATCCACAAGTAGGCCTACTTGATACAAGAATATTATTAACCACATATGCAGCACCTTAAAAACTAATATTTATAATAAATCTCGACTTTAGTAAATAAAAACATAATGACAGAGCTTGTATAAAAACAACTAGTGTCTTCACTAAATAAATGTAGTCTTTTTTCATTGAGAAGAGGAAAAATTCAGATATTCACACACTTTGTGATCAATAAAAGGCTGTTTCTTCATCCTAAGATTTGGCATTCACAATTAAAGTAATCTGCTTTATTTTAGGGATTTAGTGAAGGCGGGTCATTTTCTACCCGGTGGACAAGGGTTGTGTACACAAAAAGGACCACAACACCATGGTTAAGCTGCCTGCAACAGACTTACACCTGTTCAGTCAAGCCGTTTTTAAAAAATTGTGTGTGAGTTAATCTGATGAAGTATAATGTAGGTATCCTGAGGCTCTGAGGCTCTGGAGTATTATCTAAAAGGCCGCACAGTACATTTATTTTTGCTGCATTGGTATTTAAACTGAACTACTACTTCTTCATTAAAGTATGTAAAGGAATATTGATGGGTTAGATAGATAGATATTTATTGATCCAAATAAAAATGGGAAATTACGTTAATACATATACATAAAATAATAATAGGAATAAAATAAAAGAACAAATATTTGAATATATACAGGATGGAAAAAATGTGCAACTGCTTAAATAATATGCTAAAATGTAAATAAAGCAATTGTGCAGGTTGCACTTAGTGCAGTAGTGTGGTGTCCAAAAGTCTGATCTATCACCCAGTGATGACATGTTAAAGAGTTTTATTGCCTGTGGTATGAATGATTTTCTGTAGCGGTCCGTGCAACATCGAAGCTGTCGGAGCCTCTTAGAGAAGCTGCTCCTCTGTTGGACCAGTGTGGGGTGGAGAGGGTGGTCAGGGTTATCCATGATACATAACAGTTTGTTCAGTGACCTCCTCTCCACCACAGCTTCAAACATGTCCTGTTTGCAGCCGATCATGGAGCCAGCCTTCCTGATCAGTTTGTTCAGTCTGTTTGTGTCGCCGGTTCTGATGCTGATGCCCCAGAAGACGCGGAGGAGAACAGAGCGCTGGCCACAACAGACTGGTAGAAGATCTCCAACATCCTGCTGCACACACTGAAGGATCTCAGCTTCCTCAGGAAATAGTTTGCTCATCCCCTTCTTGTAAACAGTAGTGCTGTTGATCTTCCAGTTCAGCCTGGCGGTAGTCCTTAAGGCCAGATGGAGTCGACTTCTTGGGGACCGGGACAAGGCAGGATGTCTTCCACAGCAGCGGCACCCTCTGCAAGCTCAGGGTTGTGCTTTTGAGCCGTAAAATACTAATTTATATGTTTTTGTTTAGGGTTACACACAAAAACATAGAAAAATAGGGTCCAGGTAAAAAAAGACTAAAGTAGTTACCCTTTAATAAAGTCTTTCTAACTATCTATCTACACTATACTTTTAACAAAAGATTTATTTCTCATAGTTTGTTGAGACTAGCCAATTGCAAATATATAAATTCAATTCAATTTTATTTATAGTATCAAATCATAAGAGTTATCTCAGCACACTATACAGATAGAACAGGTCTAGACCACACTCTATAATTTACAAGGACCCAACAATTCCAGTAATTACGCCAAGAGCAAGCATTTAGTGCAATAGTGGTGAGGAAAAACTCCATTTAGGGAGAAACCTGGGCCAGACCCAGGCTTTTAGGTGGTGTTTGATGGTGCTGGTTGGGGGTGTGATAAACAGTGGCAGTAGTAGTCACAATAAAGATAATGGCAATGACTAGAAACAGTACAATAAAAGCTTGTACAGAAAAAAACATACGACAGCCAAATAACCAGGAACCACAGTACAATATGTGCAAGAAAGAAGAAGAAAATGCAACAATCAATTGTGCTTCCCTTGGAATGCAACTGAAAAATCATGTGGCACAACGTAAACATCCCACTACAACAATCTGCTGGGATTGGAGTGTTTAATGGATGGTGTTAACGCTGGAAGGTCCCCTAAAAGGCAGTGCAGTGTAGCAAAAGGTGGTAATGTTATCTTGATGAAAATAGTTTATAATTGAATAGTAAATTCATTGAGTTAAATTAATATATTTTTTTAAAGCTAAATCAAAAAAGAAGAAATGAGAAAGAAAAGAAGTGAGAGGATCCTTTGCATGTTGAATGTTGGCAGACGACCCCCTCCCCAGGCTTACAGAAATGGTTTAACCCTACTGCTCAGCAGCCAATGGGAACTTAGGACGCTCACCCATTCAAAATGGAAAAGTGACCAAATGGCTCAAATTCACGTGAAATTAACACGTAAACAACACGTTGTCTACGCGTTGTCTACGTGTTGTCTACGTGTTGTCTACGTGTTGTCTACGTGTTGTTTACGCGTTGTTTACGCGTAATTTACGTGTTGTTTACGTGTATTTTACGTGTTGTTAACGTGTGAAAAATCGACGCGTTGTTTACGTGTATTTTCGCGTTGTTTGCGCGTTGTTTGCACGTTGTTTGCGCGTTGTTTACGTGTTGTTTACGTGTGAGAAATCACGTGTATTTGGACTGTTTGGCTTTCCATAGATTTGCAGGTACCTGGGACAGATGACTGCCAGTCATCCCTTTGGGTGATCTGGTTGCTGCAGTGGCAGATAATTCTTACTAGTCCTTCCACAGAAGACAGGAGCAAAGCAGAGGATGCCTCCAAAGACGTTAAGTCTGACAGGGACAGTAATTCAACTATGCCAGGCCTTCCGCCTGAAGCATCATGCAGTAGCTTAATCCTGTGTGAATCAGTGTGCAGAGGGCTGGGAATGTGTCACACCTCCAGCAGCACTGAGTGATTTTATCTTCCTGGCGCTGGCTCTGTCAAGTACCCACCCTCTGATGTTCCCACCAGGGTTGGCGCAAGAGTCAACCCGGGCTACAGGGTCTGAGGTAGAAGAAGACATAAAGAGAGAAGAAAAAAAAGAGACACTGATATAAACACCTGATACCATAGCAGAGTAAAATCAGACATTTTAAACAATTACATGCTCAAGAATATATTTCTTTCACATGGTGCAGTGGTGATAGCCATCTTGCATCGCAGAGGTGTGAAAGATACAAACAGCAAAAAGAAATAAATGACAATGTGTAGATGCAGGGAAACTTCCTAAAAATGCATGACCTTTCATTTTATACATATGACATATACATATTTTACACACTGGTCCAGAGGTATGCCTTTTCTGTTATTTACAATCCATTCAAGACATTCAGTTCTTATTCCTTCTGCTATTTATCTCATGATAAGTTTACACTACATGACTTACTCAAAACTTGCTGTATTATAATCGGGAGTCTTGAAGTCATTATGGTCTTTACACTAAATGAGTGACCGGCAACAGCAGATAACACACTAAAAGATATTTCACCAGAAGGAATTCCCAATATGTCTAGTCTCCAAACTACGTTTTGTCACAAAATAATGTTGTTCCAAAAATGGATTTGCGCCTGAAACAAGCACTCCAAGTTGTTGCGTCTGATATACAAAAATAAAATGGAAATAATAGCCCATTTACACACGTTTTTTACCAATTATAGCAATTGTACCAATTATATAGTTTTATCTAGGTGCAACGACTTGTTGGAAATACAACACATAGTATTAAAGATCCTATAATACTGGCAATACTGGCCCCTCCCCTTGGTTTTCCCTCAACCTGTGCCTTGTGCTCTCAATGGCTGTAGGTCCCCGACAGATGTCCTGACAGGTCCAGATATTTAGCCTGCTATAGTATATCTAGAATGTGTCTGTGAAGCACCAGCGACCCCTCAATTTGCGCCTTTAAACAGTTTTGCCTTTACTACCGATTTGTGAGCACAGTGCCAATTTGCCTCTGATCTGGGGTCTTTGACGTGGAGCTACAAAAACTGTCGGCGAGTAGAAAATCAGGGCTAAAGTCGTTCAGGGAGAACCAGGAATTAGCAGAAAGATATCAGAAAAAAATTGCTGTGCATATAAAAAAGAATTATCAGGTTTCCCCATAATTTAGATTTACTGTAGTTTTAGAGATGAAAGGCAATGTCACGTACTATGCAAAGTTTAAATACAGGGTTGGTTCTTGTGAAATTTACAGTAAACTGGGAGGCTTATGGTCATGATTTGTCACTGCCTGGGTCATGTTCTCACAGTACTATTAGAGACAAGAGTGCAGTCCAAGAGTAGCAGGTTGGGTTTTTGCTCTCCTATGACATTTAATGATTACATGTCAACCTTCCAGCCGAGCCTGTTCGGAGAGGTCATCCACAGGAAATTCGGATTCTATTAACACCTCCTGTCCTGGTCTTCCATCCCCCCCAAACCTATTCCCCACTGGCCCCACCTCTAAGCTTTGCTCCCTCATTGAGCTTCCTGGCCACGCTCCTGAAAAACCCCAGATTCCATTGACCCCTACCTTATTTCCTAGGGCTTCTAAATGCTTTGCCTGGTCATTCCATTGTGGCTCGAATGAGCTTGTCTCTGTAGCTGCACTTCCCCTACCCTGGCTAACTAAATAAAAGCCAACAAATAGGATGGAAGGAAGATGCTCCTGGTGGATAGAGTAAAATCAATTGCCAGCATGCAGTTTCAAGTAGGAACAAGCACTTCATTTAATCGTTATTCAATTTCAAATTTAGACTTCTATAACACTCAAAGTGTGTGTTGCTGTGCTGCCTCTTATTTTCACCTCTTGTGGATTTCTGCATCTAGCTGTAGTTAGTATTGCAGTTGCAATTGTTCTTTATAGAAAAACATAAAATGTCAAAGAAATCAGAATAAATAGCTTGAACAGATCTATCAATCTCTTTACTTTTTCTCTAGGGGCATGATCAGCATAAATTGTATTTTATGTTTGTGCTAATGAGCAATATTAGCATGCTAACTAAACTAAGAACATGGTAAACAATATACCTTCTAAAAATCACCATAATATGGTCACTGTAAGCATTTTGGCATACAGTAAATGCATTTAGCTAAAAGCACAGCTGAATAAGCTAAACTAAATAAGCAAAACGTAATTTCAGTAATAAGTGAACATTATTTACACTCAATTTCCAATTAATTAGGTAAACCTAGCTAAAACTAGGGTATCTATATCTACCGGACCGGATGACAACGCAGAACTGGTAAAATACGTTCTTGTTATTGCAATAACTTAGATATTGCTATTATTGTTATGACACTTTAAATAAACTATTTAAATTTGACCATATGGCCTTAGAGATAAACAAGCCGCTCTTTAATGTCGCCAAATGCCATTGTGTTGCTCTCTTTTTTTTTCAACTTTGGCACTGGTAAAAGAATTGTTTTAGCACCTGTATCGGGAAAAACACAAATAATACCCAACCCTAGCTAAAACTAATGTCTGATACAACAGCCTTACAATAAATCATACTTTAAGGTTGGTAAAGTTAAGTGTTAATATATAATATTATATAAAATATTTTTCCAGACAAAATATTAGATAAACCTACATACAATTCAACAGCACCACAAATGGCCTCCAAATGGCCGTCAATTGAATTGGAGACACCTCTTTAAAAGAGTTTTGAACACTAAACACTAAACGTAACTTCAGGAAGGTATGATTTATTTGGGGGCTATATTAGACTATATTAGTGTTAGCTAGGTATGCCTACAATGTGTAATGTAACTTTTTTTACCATATATAATTTAGAATTGGACAACATAGCCTCAACTGGTTTTTCCTCTACAGTTTTCTGTGCTCTACTCCACACAGTTCAGCCCAAAGACAGAAGTATCCGCCAACCTCTGTTGTGGCAATCACCTCCAACCTCATCCTATCTCATGCTTCGCAACCTCTTTCAAGAGCTGTGTTCCTCACCATGCTTGGCACTATCGTCCAGCCGTCTTGACACAACTAAAGAGCTTTTACTCCACATTACAGCATTGCTTTTCTTTAATATCTATCCCAGAGAGTGCATGTAACCATGTATCCTGCCTCTGTGGTGTGTCTAGCCCGCCAGTGTTTCACCGTGACACTGTACATGTATTGTAGTTATGAGACATTTCTTGGTTCATTAAAAAGTTGGAGAAGTTTGCAAGTTGGTACAAATCAACCTGACAAAATCTTAACATTGCCCAGCTCAGGTTTGTATCTTAAATATATTTTAACATGACAACATGCATAAACACTGCACCATAGTGAAAGTAGAGATGTCTCCCAAGGCTGCCACATGACCAAAACACAAACACAGTACGCCATACTGTATCTACTGTAAAGCATGGTGGTGGCAACATTATCTGGTGCAGGTGTTTTTTGTTTTCAGCAGGGACTTGCCAATTTATCAGGATGCTGCCAAGTACACCCACAATTTTTATGAAGACCCTGTCTGCTAGACCGCTGACAATGGGCAGGCGGATCCCCTTCCAGCACAACAACGACCCCAAACACACCACAGAAAAAACAAGCAGTGGCTTAAGGATAGGAAGGTGAAAGTCCTTGGGTGTCCAAGTCGGAGCTCTGACCTAATTACGATTGAAAACCTGTGGATGAACTTGGAGAGCAGTCCATCGCTGTTCACCATTTCCAATGTAGGTGTGCAAAGCTGATTGAGCCATATTGTTAGTTGTAAGTTCAAATAAAGCTGGAAAAAGATCCATTTATTCTGTCTTAGAATGTAAGACAAAAAAGTAGTATAGAAGTATTCCAAAAGGGGTATGATTATTTTCTGTAGGAACTGTATAACATCTGTATAGTAACTATCAAATATAAGTAATACAATTTTGAAAATATTCTGCTCATGTGGGTGGATGTTGCACTTGGCCACATTCCCATCTGTCAACTGATTTCTAGTTGCCCTCACTAACAATTCATTGTTTATTTACCCAAGACCTTGATGAGTATTCATAGATTCTAACCATTTTATACGTCATAAAACCCTTTCTACGCATGTAGAGCATATCAACCAATGAATAGCAAGCTCAACTATGGTGCTTTGCCAATAATGACATCATTAAAACACATTATATATTATACAATCCTACCAGAAATTGAAAAACATTTTGCCAGACTGTTAAGATGTTGTATGTGAATGTGTATGTGTATGTTGAAAGAGAGAGGTATCTCTACTCTGCCAACACCTCAAGCAGTCTGGCAGTCCTAGCAGCTGCTCCTAAAGCCAGGGTTGTGAACTCAATCAGCTGCATGTTTATCTTTGTGGCATGAAACATGTCTCTTTCTGCTTGCCTCTCTATGTGCAGTAAGTGCAATGGTTAAGCAAGATGACAGGGTCACCTCGTTGATAACAGCAGGAGAGAATGTTAACTCAGTTGAGCCACCCAGCCTAAACTAACTGGTACCATCCATCTACTCCTGAGTGTCTTTTTCTCACAACATTTTTTTTTAAATCTCTATATTTGATGCATTCTTGTTCCTTAGTTTCTGAATATACAGTATGTACAACAAATAGCTTTAGGTTAGATTGAAAATTGAATAATTGAAATAACTGGTCTGGAAGCACATGATTCTTTAGAAGATTGACGGATTACTGTGATTAATTACAAAGCAAATGTGATCTGACAGGGTAAATTTGAAAAAGGCAAAAATGTGGCACTGAGATGTTTAAATATGGACGAGCTGCAGCCAATCTCTTAATTAAATTAGTTACGTCAAATACTATTACAGAGAGAGGAAATCTTTACTTCAGTACAGTGGAGTATTTTAAATTTGATTCGCAAAATGCAAATTCCTAAATCATCTCAATTCGAGCATTTCTTGGTAAATTTTCATTGGGTGAAAGGAAAAAAATGAACCCCGACACAACTGAAACCCACAGCTCTGTTAACTATAAGCCTACAAGCTCTTCCACTGTGTTGCTGAACATCAAATGTCGGATTCAGGGATCAGTGGAATCTAGCTCAGCCTCATCAAAACAACCCAGAGTAACTCAGAGACAAGCAAGCATTAAACAAGATAAATTGATGTATTTAAATGTTAACAGACTCTGGTGTTTAACAAAGAATACCCTCATGCATCAAAGCTGCTTCAAAAATATAAACGGAGTTTAATTTCATAGCTAGATATTCATGCACCAGTTACTCGCTCACACATTTCACTGTTCAAAGCAAATCAATAGCCTTTAGAGTAAAATGATGCCAAATAAATCCTACTGAATACTTTTTACACCATAAATATTTTATCGGACATGAAAAGAATGTAAAATTAGGGCAGAACAATAGCAGAACAAAAGCTGCAAAATGATAAGCCTTTTTTCTGTTTATTGGTGTGAACGTGCTTGATAAGACACATCTCCCAGGAAAAACAAAAGTAGAAATGGCCAAAGTTGCTTTAGGTGAAAAGACATCTCTCATCTTCCATACAAAGAATTTTAATTGGTTATGTTTCAGGTAGTTCATCTTCACTGAAAAGTAAAAAGTATCTTCAGCCCCTTGAGAGGCTGCAACAACATGTGCAAAATAGAACAAAAAAGGATTTGGAGCAGAAACAGATACCAAAAACAAATGTCTCTGCTTTCTCAAGCTGAGGAATAATTCCATAAAAAAACAGAATGAGGGAGATGGGGGAGCTTGAAAGAGAAACAAACCGTTCCTGGATAATCGGATTTGTCTTGTGTGGCAGTTCGACCTGGCCTCCCAGCCCCTACCTCCCATTCATTAAAAAAGCTTATAATTAAAGCAGCAGCACTGGCTGTAATCCGGGTCACACTGTCGACCCTTTTCAATTGATAGGAGTGTCTCGTGGGACTGGGGTATGCAGGTGAGCGTGTCTGAGTCCCGGATGCTGAGGATCCAGAGGGGATTGTCGCTCAAAGAGGGAGCCATCAGTGTGAGGGAGGGGGTTGGCGTGACGCCGTCAGGATTAATTTTGGAGGAGGCCTGGTTGCTGAGGCGGGCTGATAACATGGGTCAACAGTTGCAGAGACACCTGGACCCTGAAGCCACGAGTCTCTCTCTGTAAAATAAGTGTTAAATGTACTGAGCGCTGTCTGTATTCATCCGTGTGTGTGTGTGTGTACGGAGTAGAGGAGGGGATGATACCTGCCTAGCCTGCAGAAGATGTCCAAAGATGGCTAAAACCTGCAAAAAGTCAATTATACAGAGGGGGAAAATGGGGAGGAGAGGGGAACCATGGGTGAAATTAAAAACCTGGTTATTGTGATAAGTGGTGACGATGTGAAGTCTTCACCAAAAAAAGTAGTCAGTTAATGTGCGATTAATTGTGATTGATCACACATTTTTATCTATGCTAAATGTCCCTTGCTTTGTTTTTGTCCCATTATTTTTTCTCATTTTAATGCTCTTTAATGCAACATGATATGACACTGTTAAAATTGTGCCTGAACCGAAATATTTCTTGATGTTAACTCCAGCTGCTAGCTAACGGTAGGCTAACATTACCCGCTGCTAAGTGTAGCGACTGGCGTCCCGTGCGATGATGTTCCAGTTCCTTCTAACGTCCGTTTTCGTGGCATCAGAGAGAAGCAAAGGCATTTAAGTGGAACCTAAATAAGGCACCAAAATCCTCATTGCTGTTCGGTCCGGTAGATAACGGTCGTTAAGGCAACGGTGCCGTATTAGCACCCCGCCAAAATAAAAACTCTTCGGATCTACAGTATATGATTCACGTAGATGACATTTTCCCATTCAAAACGGCAACTTTTGCCATAAAGCGACTAGTTTGCAGGTATGATACTACTTTTGGCCGGCTCGCAAGCCCAAACACGTGTGTGCGGCATGTCTGTTGTTTTGTTTCTGGACTAGTGTCCAGTGTGTTGTAGTTTGTCTAACGTAACTTGTTGTTGCAACAGCATGTGAAAAAAACGACAAAGTTTGCTAGGCCGAAAAGAACGTTAATCTTGCAATTAAAAAAATTGACGCTGTTAAAATGGATTTGCGTTAACACCATTAATAAGACATTGCAAAGATTTAATAGAGTGTGTCAAAAAAAACAGGCCAACTACCACAAGACAGGTTACACATAAAGTGTGCAAACTAGGACTTCACTTCAGCTTCATATTTAAACATTACTTTGGAGACTCTAAGACAAGACTTTGTGGCCTAAAGGCACCATTTTTGTATTGTGAGTCATCAAAAACATTATTATTATCTTACGCACTCTGTAAGTTCAAAATGTCAGAACATTCATTATCCTTTCTTCTTTCATTGACCTTTCCAAACCCATCAACACCTCCGGCAGACACACACAGCTGTGTTTCTATCTCATACTGTGATATCTACATATTTAAAACAAGTAGCTAATTGCTATGCCATTAATTATTTATTTATGTGCTGAGAGATGTGAGTGAGTGAGTGAGTGAGTGAGTGAGTGAGTGAGTGAGTGAGTGTGTGTGTGTGTGTGTGTGTGTGTGTGTGTGTGTGTGTGTCATCAGGGATGCACCATTGTTTTCCATCTAATTGAAAAGACACAGAGGTCTGCTATGCGCATACATTTACAAAGCTTTATTTATTTAGTTTAATTAAAATAATACAAATGTTTATAGAACCTACTCATGGGCAACAAAAACTTAGATGTACCCTGCCATCAAACACAAATTCCAATTGATGACACAACACAAAAGACACAAAGTCTGCTGCACAGACAGCAGCAACAGCTACACAGAGCAACTTTTGAAGTTTCTTCCATAAAATGAGAAGAGTCTAAGCTCCACCGCGTCTGAGCTCAAAGTTCACATTTTAAGGGGTGAGGGGAAAAAGCTTTGTGCTTTTAAGGAGGCACCAGTATTGTGCAGAGAGATAAGGGCTCAGGACAATAGAGAAAGGCTGCCTGAAAGACCGGACGCTGAGTCTGTAGCCGTCTGGATTATCTGAGTGCAGCCATGGACGTAAAGGAGAGCAGAGAAGAGGAGGCTGGCAGGGCGTCTGTTACTGGGAATTATGGTTCCATGTAGAGAAAAGGCACTCAAATGGGTGACTTCCTTTATTGATTGATATGTGTTCCAGGGATTAAACCACAACCTTATATTGATCCAGTGTGGATACAGGGGAAAGGCACTCTCAAGACAGCTGTTACATTTCCCCTTACTGTTTTCTTATTTTGAATTGTTGCATAAGGGCCTATTTATCCTGTTTGTATGCTCCACTACACATCAGGCTACAAAATAAGAAGAAGAAATCTTCAATGTGTGGCTCTATTGCAAAATCTACCTGTCAGACACTCCAGCAAAAGGAATAAATATATGTATTATTTACAAACAATGTCTAACCCAGATCTGACAGGCAGCCATGTGCATTGCAAAAATGGTGGCCAAAAAGATAACTGATGTCATTCACAAGTGTTGGTGCTACTCAAGTGTGGAAATAGAGATGATAGAACGCAATTTGTCACTCACTCCACGGATGTTTATGTAGGGTGCAGCATGAAAGGGAATAAGTGCCTACTCCAGTATCATGTACACAGACAATGTTTTGGCAGCAGCAATTAGGCTCGTGGCTGAGCATATGAAACTTTGATTGGAATTGTCTTCCCTCCTTGCAGGCTTTAAAAGAATACACCATCATTTGTGAAGATTAGTCCGTGAATGATAGCAACATAATGATGACAGGAGAGGGTGGCGCTCTTGAATGATAGAAGCATTTTTCATGTCTTTCTTGAAGATGATTGGCTGCAGTGTTCCAGACTCACACTTTGGCACACACTGTGGCGGAACCTCATTTTCAAGAATGAGTGGATTGGGATTGCGATCATGTTTTTTTCTGTTGTTGTTTCATGACTTTTGAATAACCTCCAACAAAGTCTCAGATATGTCTTTTCCACCGAGGCAGTTCTGGTGCTGGTTCGGAGTCAGTGCCAAATATTGAACCGGTTCTTTGCTTTTCCACACAAATAAACCTGGCTCTGGGGCCAAGAAAACGGGTTCCAACTCAGCACCAACTCAGCGCTGGTCTAGAGATAAGAACCGGTTACGTCAGGTGCTGGGAGCGGGTCCCGGTAGGCTTTTTGTCGGGAAAATTGGGACTACCCCGGTCAAACCGGGACGTCTGTTCACCCTAACGGTGTTTTGCTTGACGCTGCTGATGTTACCTTCGCAAGCTAGCAAAAGATAATAATAAACGTTAAATCATGCGAGATAATTCCCTTTCTTCTTGGACGTGTCCTCTGTCCAGCGGTCACAAATAGCTGTCAAGGCCTGTCTTTGAATTCCAGTGGGAATTTGTAAAGCCAGGAGCAAAAGTATCGGGATGTAGTCCTCCATTATTGTTGATTGTCATGACGCGTTGCTATGACAACGGAGGTACTTGCAGTGACGTTGTGACGTAGCCCTGCTCTGGCTCTCAGGCTATGGAAAATCGAGCTGGTTCTTAGATAACTGGCGAGTAGAACCAACACCGAACTAGCTATAGCACCAGAACCAGAACCAGCACCTGGTTAGCCTTGGTGGAAAAGACATAAGAGAGGCAAAACCAGTGCACATTTTTTAAAAGCATCTTCAACTTGCTTGTTTTCTTTAGGTTTTCTGTGATCTCAAAGCTTTATTTTGTGTCCCTGTGTGTTAAAGCCAATGTGGAAGTGCTTTAAACAGCCTTTAATTTAACTAGATGGCAGCTAGATGCCAGACTGTACTATTCAGTACTAAAATGTGTTCGCTATGGCATTGCGGGCGTTCCTATTTGCTTCTATAGCCATAGGCAAACAAAACGATTCTGCGTAAAGAAAAAAAGCTGATTAATCGATACATAACTTTGCAGACTGTCTGTGTGGTAATTACCTTAAAATTGGCTCTGTCTGTTTGTACTACACCTTCCTAATCAGTCCCTATCCCACACACAAAAATAAAGATCCTTTGTTGACTGATGTACATGAACAAAGTCGGGCAAATTTGGATTTTGTGGCTCCAGCAACTGACATCACTATGATGGTGATAATTCGAACATTAAGATATAGGCTTATGATTAACATTATATTGTATCAGCCTTTTGTATGCATTACACTTATTAGAATCTTTTGTAAATTAAAGTTTAAAATATGACCCCCCCATGTTGATGAAAACATTTTGAATGCCCTATTATTATTATTATTATTATTATTATTATTATTATTATTATTATTATTATGGATATTAAATTGCTTTTATAACTAAAGCCCTAATTGGATTAGATTTAATACTTTAATTAATATTCCAGTGGGGAGGTCCACAATTACTTGCCAAGCTCTTCTGTAATAGACAGCATATGAGACATTACCAAAATATAGGAGTTCTGTAATAAACAGCTGCCGCAAGAAAATAATCATTTGCTTTTAAAATACAAAGTGGATGGGACTTAAATTATACAACCACCAACAAGTGCACCAAAAAACCCACAAGGGAATTGTGAGTGTAATTATTACTGGCGTAGGAGGTAAAAATCACCCCATCTTCCATAAAGAAACCGCCCGTCCATATGAAGCTTATGTGTTGATAATAAAAAAGTGTGACAACTAGAAGCTGCAATGCCATTAGAAGCACAACCAGCACAAGTAGTGTAACATTGGTGTTCCTGTGCTGACATAAATAAGGCGTCAAGTAGGACACAGCCATGTATCATGTCTCAGCTTTTCAGAAAGATTGATTACAAAACGTATATAGAAAAATACATTTAGGAACAGAGCTTGGATGTGGTTTTTGGCTCTCTATATTCCAGATCTGTTCCATCTTGTACCAGTCACAATTTGCAAAGTACAAGGGTTTGACAGGCAGCTGCCAGCCTTTTCTTTTGCGTTTGACACTTTGTAACAGATATGGGATTTCTGTAATTTGATTTTTAAAGTGGTTTGACTCAAAGAAATTATGGTTTTAGATCTAGCTTAAAGAAAATGATATTGAATAAAAATGTTAACTTGAAAACCTGAGACAATTATACAATACAGAGAGCCTATATCAGCACCCCATGTGCTTTGATAAGCAGGAAAGAAAAAATGTATGTGCAGTGGTGGAATAAGTATTCAGATCCTTTACTTAATGTGCCCATATTATGAAAAAAACACATTTTCTGGGATTTGGGAGGTTATTTTGTGTCTCTGGCGCTTCCACACACATAGCCTACAGACTTGGAAAAAAAATAACTACCCATGCTGTTTTGAGTGAGATACGGTTTCTGAATGTCCTATGCCTTCAGTCTCTGAGTAAACTGTTCAAAATCTGAACTAAATGCCTTGGTTACCTTGTTTCAAGCCATTCTAGAGTGGTATAGAAAGCCTGCAAGAAGACTCATTAATATTCAATGAGCTAAGCTGCTTGACTCTGATTGGCTAACAGGTTGCCAGTAAGAGCCTGGCTATCAGCATCCTTTACCCAGCGCAACTGGGCAAGCTCATGAATAGTATTGAGCTCAGGCAACATGACGTCAGACTGACCAGCTTTTGTAATTGGCCTGCTTTCTCATTTCTTTTCAGTGGCTAGAGCTGACAGAGGAGGTAGCAGTTCATTTTCACATTCACAACATAACACATATACATATGGACCTAACATATTTCAAAAAATTTAAAAATTCATGGAAGGACACCTTTAAGTAAAAATTACCAATACCACACAGTGTAAATACTTCACTACATGTAAAAGCCCTGCATTCAAAACCTTACTTAAGTATAAGTACATATAGTCTTGCATTGCCACACCTAGTTCCACACTGCTGTGTCGGCGATGGAGTATGGCTCCACTGCCTATTGATTCTGGGATAGGGAAAGAAACGTTATGGCTTGTTTGTTTTTCTTTAAATCGATCACAACTGCCCTAAGCCCCGATAGCAAAGATAGCAAGAGGGAATGGATCACACGCTGGATGTCAGGCTATATCCCAAGAAATGTACATCTGTTAACCCAGAATAATGTTTTAAGTATTATCAGTAAAATGTACTTAAAGTATCCAAAAATAAAAGTGCTCATTCTCAAAATACAGTAATGCATAATATCATATAGGATCATCATATGTTTGTAGCCTTGCTGTTTTGTGAGAACCATGTTTCATCTCATGAGCTCAGAAAAACAGCAATGTTTTCAGCTTTGTGAAGATGCATTTTCCAGCGGATCTAAGAGGGTTTCACATAGGGTAATTAGCTTAAGACGTACAAGGGTTTTATCAACCTATAAAAGGAACACCTCATCCTTTAAATCATCAGAAATTAAATGGAAAATTCACCAACTTTAGAGATACATGGACAAGAGAGGAAGGGTATGCCAAATTGAAATCTGAACTAAAGCTGTACAATATTTATAGATGTACAATAACGTATAGCATTTGTCTTTCGGATGCATAGGAGTAGAAGTATAGCATATATATATATATATATATATATATATATATATATATATATATATATATATAAAAATGGAAATACTCAAGTAAAGTACAAGTACCTCAAATCTGTACTTTAGTACAGTAAATGTATATGTGGTGCTACACGATAAATGAGTCAGACCTACAGATTGAAGAGTAAAAAAGAGGGATTTCTTTTCATACATAATTCCCAATTAAGTCCATTAATGAATTCAAAAGAACAACTCATAGTTAGTGAATGGTTTTCACACAAAATATTTCCAAACATCAAATCTGAGTTTCTCAGCTTTAATGAGTTTATGGTGCATAAACACCATGTGATAAAAAGAGCTTTGAGAAAATGTTACAGCAAAAAGGTCAATTTTCTTACTTTAAGAATTAGCGTACTAGTTGTGGCCTACTTTTACTCAGCATGTAAGGAAAGTGTTAACAGAGAACCAGATCAAAAAAGTACATGGGATGACATTAGTTACAACATAATCATGACAGCTAAACTTTATTTAATTATTATAGACATAAAATATAAAAAACGTATGTTCCTTTAACTATAATAATGTGGTTTAAAAATACTGTTTTCCTGTAGCATTACCTTTTGTGTTTTACTAGTTCGGAGAGGAGGCAGGTGCAACCAGTAGGCTACATGCTTGTCAAGGAAAATGAAGAGCAACTTCACTCAACCTGTGAGTGTTAGGATTCAGAAAAGGATACAACAAATTTGGTCCAAAAGGGACTGCTTATCTCAGTCTGCACTTCATGCTACAAAAAAAGCACCTATTCCATTTGTTGTAGAGACTTTTTCAAAGTGAATAAGACCCAAAAGAAAGGTTTCCTTAATCCGCCACACTGCCGAGTCAGTGCATGAAAAACAGAAATAGAATATCACTGAAAATCAAGCGTTTCCAGTGTGGATAACATCCATAAATGGCACATCAATACAGCTATATCTTGATATCATGCTGGAAGAATGCAAACATTTAAACAGTTTTTAACTGTTTGATTGGAAATGCAACTTTAAAATGAGTATGTCAGTATTATTTAACACATTCTTAAGGGATGGAAACTTGGATGCATTGGATACATTATCTTATACAAGGATTCTAATATATGATTACATAACCTTTATATAAGACATTCTGCATCACTGAGTCACATTATCTTTACATTAGATGCATTGACTTGCAGAATATTAACAGATTCTTCTACAAATAGCACTTCCTGCCACTACACTGTATGATTGCATCACATCTCAAAAAAACGCCAGAAGATGTGGTTGTAATTTTTTCCCGATTTATCCCATAGCTCTGATGCAGATCTAAAGGATGAAAAGGATCGACATTTCAGACAAAATGTAAAATGTAAAATTATCAGTAATTAAAGAAATAAAATTATTTGTATGGCAATTTAGGGACCCAAAGGGGGATCATCAGAAAATGTTCCTACAATATTACTTTAATTAAAGTTACAGTAAATCCTAGTAAATAAGTTGACTATAAGAACCACAGTCTCACTCATCACAACATAAAATGAAAGGTTTATTAGATGTCATTTTAGCTGACGCTTTTATCCAAAGCGACTTACATTTGCTATATATCAGAGGTGGCATGCCTCTGGAGCAACTAGGCGTCTTGCTCAGGGACACATTGGTTGATGTATCACTGTGGGAATCAAACCCAGAACTCCTTGTGGAGCATTTAGACATTTTCAATTGCAGAATTTAAGTCACATGAAAAACAATTTAACACATGCTTATACCTGAACAACATTATAGGTGGATTTGCAAAGACACCCAACGCAGTTGTGGCGGTTTCATCATGTGTCCGTAGTATTAAACATTGTTTAACAGCCGCAGTTCTAACAGGTAGTAAACATTGTGAAACAGAAATAGTTACGTTTTGGCAACAAAAAAAAAGTAGTTAGGGTTAGTAAAACATTAAGGATTGGTAAAAAATACACACGTAAAACTACTAAAAGTAGGACGTAACATGGCATCACATACAGCATTGTGTGTCACGGAACAAGGTCCATTAAAATCAGAGATAAGACTTTGTTAATTTCAATATGATAAACTTATGATTAACTTTTAGTTTACCATGGAACACAAATCTCAGTTTCCTAAGTAAAATTCATGTGTCCATCCACGACCCCAAACAGCTTCTAAAAGTAGAATGTGGGTCTCTTACTTTGTCACCTCACTTCCTTGTTCGCTCATGTGATAACAAGAAACGTAATTATCGGCCATTATGAGCTGCTTGCACAATTGGTTGTTTTCTGGGTGAAGACAGGCTGAACAATCGGATCATAATGCAATTAGTCGGCTATGTATTGATTGAGCAAATACTTTATCTTTCATATTCATAGCAAATGGCATTTGAACAGCAGAGAAAGGTTTTCAACATGACGTTGCCAAGAAAGGCAACAAAGTGCTTTTAGTTGAGATAATGTACCCACTGGCAGTGATGTCAATCTTCAAGATACAGCTGAAGTGGGAAGCCAAAAGGTCAATGGCAAAAGACAATTTACAGATTACTCCTGTTGACATACATTTGTGAACTGAGCCGTGCTTATCAAGAATCTCTCATAGGAATCAGGCTAAAAGTTAAAGAAGTACTGAAAATACTTGTACATCAGACTTGAAAATGACAACAAGCTGGAGATGCAACAGGAGCTGGGACTTGAATCTATACATAAAGATTCCCAGCACAGCATACATCTTTCACAGCCGCTGCTTTACAGTACAACCCACAATTCAAAGCCTCTTTCATGGACGCTACTGGTTGAACAGAGAGGCTATTAATATAATGCCAGTAAGACAAGACAAAATCTGTTACAGCTAGCTAAACAATGCCTGTAATAATTATACCATGTCCAATAGCATTGTGTTTCTCGGGACTGATAAATCTGTTTCTCTGATCTCATGCCAAGGATCCAAGAATTATTTTTGAATCATCAAAACAGAAGTGGAGCTTGGAGGATAATTCTTTGGTGCTTTGAGGTGTAAGCATGAAGATGAATGGCTATGCTATCGCTTGAGCTAATTTTCTTTAGAGCTATAACACCCAGCACGAGGAGCTGTCTGAGCAGAGCTGGGTTGGGCTGCAGCTTCAGGCTCTGGTCAGGTCAAATTTTGTTTGACCTGACCAGTTTGTCCTGGTTTGAACAATTTGTCAGTACAAGACAGGTAGAACTCTAAGCAGCAGCAAAATAACATATTTATGTAAGTGGCCCAAGGACATGTACTGTAAAGCACAAATCGAAATTTGAAGTCAGAAGTAAAAACACCGCTGGAACTCATTTCAGCCATTGATTATGAAAGTGTAGGTGTATAATGTACCATGGAAAATTAGCAAACAATGTAATTTCATTGTGACTTGCATTGCATGCAACTATTTCACATTACTAATTTCGCAGTTGGGGAAACCTCTAGGTCCAATCTACAAAATCTACTGCTAATTTAATAAATGTGCTAGGACTGAAAAGATTACTCAAGGAACTTAAAACATAAAAACTTTAAAATAATGGTACATCAATTATCATAACTTTCATGCATGACTTCATGCATGAAAAAGCATGAATTCAATCATGTAGTACTTCATGAAAAATTAGTAATGTATAAGGATTAAAAGCATCTCATGCGTGACTTAATGCAAGAAAAATACGTTAATTAATGCATGAATTGAGGTATTGCAATCATCCTGATTTCTAATTTATTAACGATTCATGTTCATGACTTGTTCATAGATAAATCTGTAGTCAAAGTGACAGGCCAACAAAAAAAAAACATGACCTGTCACATTTTTGATGAATTGCAATTTTCTAATCTAGATTAAGTAAACATAACCTCTTCAATAATTCATCATGTTATTCGCCCTGATTGTATGCCATCATTAATCATATCTTAATAATTAATGTTGAAGATTGACCAGGTCAGCACTTTATTTAAACGGCCACAAACATGATGAAGTAATGAAAAAGTAATGTTTACTTAATCATTATTACACTACTAAAATTACGTTTTTAGCCTGTCATCAATAAAAATCAATAAATAATGCTGATTTAAATACCTTAACTGATGCATTACTTCTTCTATACAAAGTGCACAGACAATAGAGAAGAACAGATTGCATCAGCAGCAGCTTATTCACTGTGTGAGAGGAAGGGTGTGAGTGGTAGGGTTAGAGGTAAAAGTCAAAAGATGATGTCAAATGATGTAAAGTAATACAAGAAACTTTCCACGTTTGGGAGCATATTTAAGTCAGCCAAAGTGGTCAAGAATCCAAGAGGTTTGATTTCAAATTTGTGGGGGGAACACATTCTTTTGAACTTGGTGTCCCATAAAATACAAATACAAACACTTAATTTTCTGGATTCTGTTTAATTTGTATGCAACAATTTACGGTAAAAATGTCTTTCTTTTAAAAGAAATGATTATTGTCCGGTATTGTCAAAAACGTTCTTCATATTCAAAACATTACACGTGTTTTAGGATTTATTTTTTTCAGGAATCAACAGCAAATCAGTTAGAGACAAGATAAAGCCAGCAGCTTCAAAGTTTAAATCTACATACTGTACATCTCTTTATTTTTCACGCTCCTGTTGTGTTCTTTTGAGGCCCCTGAAAAGTTATTTTTACCTCTTTTGGGAAGTGGGTTGTCTTTCATATTTTTTGAGGGGGACAAATCTACCTCTTCTAAATATTGGGGGGATAATAGCCCCTGCATTAATCCCAAAATCTACACCTATGCAAGAATCCCTACCTGGTTTGATGTGGGGTCTGAAACATAGTGTTAACACAGTGGCAGAGAAACCAACTGAACTGCAGTGCCATACCGATGTAAACTGTACACTGAAACAACATTTACAATGTGCTGCAGCAAATGAGGCTTATGGCAAATTCTGGTATGAATTACACATATTTCTTTAAAACCTGATAGAGCGTGGCCTAACCCCAGAGAGGAGTTGAACAGTTTCTAGGTGTGTTGTGTATAGGTTTTGACAGGGGCTGTGCATCAGCAGATAGCTTTGTCTGACCTTCCCTGCTGCTGAACCCATTACGCTTCAATTAACGACAGCGGCCTGCTGCGACCAGAAGGAACAGCTGATGGACCCACATGGTGGTAATTCAATGAGTGTCCCAGACAGGGGGGACACGAAACTTGATCCACCAATCAGACACACCTATGCACAAGGGGATACAAATTCACTCTGCTGTATGGAGCCTTGAGACGGAGAAGCGAGAACCGTGACCTGGACGCCTTGAGGCTTTCACAGTATGTGAGAGCTAGTGGGAAATATTGCTGAGCTTCACCATATGGTTAATTTGATTTTGCGTGCAACAAAAATGTGATTAGTGGCTATGCTCTTAGCTAATGGATACTCAAAGTTCATGTTAAAGCACTGCAGAGATTCTTGTCAATTGTGTTTTATAATCATTTAAGTGGATGATTATGGTCTTGTCTTCTAAATAGGGCATTTTCTTCTTTTAACATTATAACAAAGATTGTCAAAGAAATGCATTAATCCTAGAATAATTTAAAAACATATACAGTATATCTCATTTAAGGCAGAGTCTGTATTTGGTGAGATTAATTGTGAATCCTACCAATACTTAGTCTGGCTATCACCAGACCAAGCCATGCTCAAGACAGAGATTGAGTATTGGTCTGGGGAGTCTGCTCTGTATTTTTTCTGCACAAGAGGCATTACCAACGTGCATAGTTCAAATGACTCTGTACGCAATTGGAAAAAGTTTGCTGTACTTCAGTGACATTTGGTGGCCGCTATGTTGAATGTAAACAAGAAGCTGCTTGGTTGCTTCTCTATCGTCATGGTGGTAAACCTGCCAATAGCTTACCAGGTAGATAAGCCAGTTTGTGATTGGTTCCCACTTAATAATGAACTTACGCAGGAGAATTAAATATGAGTCCAGACCGAGTTGCAGGCAGAAATCAAATGACCGGCAGAGTGTATAGAACAGAATCATGTCCATCCATTTCTATGATTAAATACAGTTTGTTTCTATCATACAGCAGTAGGGATAATAAATGCCCTTCATCTACAGTCTCTATGTTAAAGAATGCTGTGAAAATGACATATGGGTCCTATTGGACATAGTTCAAAAATGCATACCTTTACTGAGTATGTCTTCCTTGACAACACAAGGACTTGGTTAGAGTTGGTACAAGACACTGAACTGCGGACAAGACTAGTATTCTTCTGAGGTTTACGCAGCAAAAGCCTGCAGGTTAGTAAGTGTTCTTAGATTGTTAGATATGTCTTGAGCTACATTGTGATATCAGCCCTGTAATATCACAACCCAACACACAGTAGGATCTGTATTAAAAAGGTAAATCTCTAAGCACATTCACTTCGGATATCCTAATGAAGATTTTATTACACATCTAGTAATCAAATTTAGTTTGTAACTATAAACAATTGCAATCCAAGTTTAAATGAAATAGAAGCCATTTGGAGAATTCAGAATGACAGAGATCACAGATTATGTGCAATTGCAGTATTACTGTACAGAGTAAGAATTGAGAGATGAGAACTACTGTAATAATGATTGCAAGAATTTGTTTTAGATAATCATCATAAAAGACATGCATTTACTACACAAAGCTTTTTACACCATCAACTTGTACTGCAGTACAAAAAGTCACCTTGAAACGTTGTGCTTATGATGCAAAGCAACACCAAATCCTGACAATACACTTAACATGAAAAATGTGAAACAATATGTTTGTGTAGACAGGGTCTGCCTAAGTCCGCTAACAAAGCCCATACCTTATCTGTAACTTCACCTGGAGTCTTGGAGAGTGTAATTACACCGGGGCTCCAGCAACCTGGGACAGTGCTGTAGGCCTGATTGGATCTCTCCTTGGCCTGACCTTTTTGACCTGGGGTGACTGAAAGAACTCTACATCGCGACAACGAACAATGCATTAGTTAATCAACTGATAAAAGCTCCAGATAAAAGTGTCCTGATCCCATTAGAGCTGGAAATAAATCTCCACTCTCTGCTGGCAGTTTACTGTTGCCAAGGATGTAGTGTAGAATGGTATAGGGCCAGAATCCTTCACTATAGGTTGGGTTCTTAATGACCAACTTTTGTGAATGCAGAGTCATCAGAATGTGTTCAGAGGGCAGACAGATGCAGAAATTAAACCTTAATCTTATCAGTGTTATCCTATAGGTCAACAGAGAAAACCATAGTTCTGAAGATGGACAGACTATTATTTTCTAGATGTAGACAGTGAATACTGAGCTATCTTAATTATTCTTAAGTGCACTCCTTTAACTAGTACTACCAGTATATTATATGAAAAAATATCCACATAATTATCCAAATTGCAAACAGAGCTTCATTGGAGCTGCCGTTTGATGAAAAGCAATATGTTGGGTTTAGAAAATAGGGCTATCATTTTTACCAATATATAGTTGTGATTTAACGACCATAAGAATATATTGAGACAGGGATCTATGACAGCTTGAAGGAAGTCGCAACTGAAAATAGCATGACATGCTTACTGTGAACATTTGTGTGTAATCAACTGTCTGTGATCACTGTGTAACTTCTAAGAAGGTATGAAACAAACAAATTAATTTCAGTAACACAGCATCATCCTGTCACTGGCAGTAAATGAGACCTTGTTAGAAAGATACAGGTGAATCCCCAGAGAGGAACATTACCAGCATGTGATTCATTTGTCTCACAACAGTCTATGGTACAGGGATGGGACTGTCTGTGTCTCTTTGAGTCTCATAATCTACTCAGACTTTGGTAGCAGTGCTTTGGTAGCAGAGCATTGCAACAGTTCCTTCACAACTGTCACATATGAATAAACAAATCTGAAACAGGAAATGGAGTCTTAGATCGACACTGCTGTAATAAATAATGCATTCTTCACAACAACAGTGTACACCATAGACATGTGAGACAGAGCAGATGAGGGCAACACCTGCTGTGAATTAGATGGACATTAAAAACACAGCTCTCAGTCTCCCTAAAACACTCAGAAATACATGAAAGGTAGATTCTTTACAACCAACAATAAAAATAAGTCACGCAGCCATTTAGACAATTGTCTCACAGGTATTTTATTACAACTAATAATAATTTTATTTAGACTGTCGAACACTTTCACAGACCTTCACTAACAAACAGATGAAAGATAATAAGATACATACTCCAAAAAAACTTGAAAACATTAAAATAAAAATAAAAATGTATGTACCAATTTTACAATAAGAAAAAAAAGACAAATTGATTTTCAGATCAAGACAGTATTTAAGACTTTGGAGCCCTGGAAGCAAAATGGCCTAGTGCCCTCTGTCTCCATAGTCCTCATGGGAGTGAAAAATAAGAGAACAAGAGAAGAACAAGAGAGCAGACTTTAGGATACAAACAGAATTCTAAGGACAAAAGGTGGCAGGCCGACCTATGCCTGTAACACTTGATAAAGTAAACCAATCCACAAGCAAAAGCAAACCAGTGAAGGCAAGCCAAATAAAATGGCGGATGTATTAACATTTTCTTGATCTTGTGAGTTGCAGCTGTGTTCTCTATAAGCTGCAGGCAGTCAATCTCTGATGCAGTCCCAAGAAAATTGAGCTACAGTAATCTAATCGGGCTGAGACAAAGGCATGATTGTGCACGTTGGATGAAAAATTATCTTTTTGACAGTTCTGTGATACTTTATGTTGCAAGAATGTTTAGTGAATATTACATCAAGTTCAAAAATCACCTCAAGGTTTCTAGCCGCTTGTTACCTGTACTGACGCAATGAGATTATAGCATGCTTTGCACATATTCCTACCGTTTCACAACGTTAATGACATGTTTAAAACCGAGGCTGTTACGTTAAAATATGATGACAAAAGAATAGAGCCCTGGAGAATCCCTTAAGAACCTGTTGTTCTGGCAGAGAAGGAGCCCTCAACTGACAGTGATAAAAATGCTATAGAGCTAAAATTCCACACCAAGGATTCTTTTACATTTTCCTTTCTACCAGTAAATCTGATTTAAATCCTAAGGTGGAAGGTGTCACTTAAAGTGTTTTACATATGTTTCAACCTTGCTGGAAGCATGTGTAAAGAATGCAAGGCACCTTTGACTGCATTGTGAGTTGATCTAAGCTGTTTAATCTGTTTTTTATTAGCATGAGCTTCAGGTTTACTAGGAAACTTGGATATTTGACAGAAAACAACTCAGTGGTGATTTCCACAGTATGGATCTGTTGTGCAGTACTCATACAATGCCAGCCATTTACAGCATGATATTCTCTATCAATGCATGAGCAGTAAAACAACATCATATGCATACAAACGTGTAAATCAGAACAGTTGCCTCTGTAGTGAGTGTCATCTCTTATTAAATGGAACAGAGCTCCTAACGGTGCAGCCCAGTTCTACAACAAAACAACAGTACATGGCCTGCAATTACACTCCAAATCACTTAACTCACCCATCTCATTTGAAAGGTTTTGATCCGATTTTAAATGTCAAATTAAAGATTGGTCAAAAAATGCAATTCCACTGTATCCTCTTGCAAAGTTCTCCATTGTATTTCATTTCATGATTTAGGATTTTAAGTATAAGTTTAATATGTAATTTTTTTGTTTAATCTTTTTTTTTTTTTAAGATTCTAAAATAGTTGATGTAATAATTTTAAAAAAAGTTGAAAATAGTTCAATGGATTATACTTTGAACTATTTTACATACATGGTTGATAAATTATAGAATTCATTGAACACTAACAGCAAAGACCAGTTGAGAAATATACAGCTGTTGTGTTGTGAGGTAGTCTGCCACTAAAGGCAAAGCAGTGTGCTTAAAGAAGCGAGCTTGTGACCAGGATGCCGCCGGTTCAATTCCCAGACCGAAAGCATAAAATCTGGGTGGGGAAAGTGAAAGCGCTTGTCCCTCCCTCATCACTACCACTGACGTGCTCTTGAGCAAGGCCCTTAACCTCCAACCGCTCCAGTGGTGCTGCCCTGGGGCCAGCAGATCAGACTGTGGTTGTACTGGGCAGCTTCCAGGTATGAATGTGGAACTGTATGAATGTGATCAGGTTGTCGATGCAAATGAGAAGTTGATCTCAACCGATCTTATAAAATATAGGATAAATAAAGGTTAAATAAATGTATAAAAAAACTTCAGATAAGCAAAACATTTTGCAATCTGGGTGTGATGTTATGAAAATGATAAACAGCAATTAAACGGAGAGTAGATGCCATTCTCGGAGCCACTCTCGGATATAGTGTTTATATTTTTGTGAGTTAAGACATTGCACCTCTTTTGGGGAAAAGAAATTGTGACATAAGGGACAAGTATTTTAATAATGTTTATACTGTTTATATAGCTTATGGTGACACAGTTCTGTACATATTCTGTTTTACTGTTCCCACTGACATGTTTGTGTGACCTGTGACTGCATTTGGGAGAGTGCAAGCTCTGTTTGGTCCTTTGTGAATTAGTTTTAACATAAGCACTGTTATCTGTGTATTGATTTGAACAAAGACATTCTGCTCCATTTACCACTAATTAACCAAGTCTACATTAAAGAGCAAGAACATTAAGAATAACTTATACTATACAACTTCAAGTTCTTACACTTTTATAAAACACCTATATTAATATTAATACTTTTTTCGATCGATTTGAAAGTGAAACATATTCATAATGAATAAGAACAGTCAAGAAAGATCCTCGCTCATGTGCAGTTTTAATATTTTAGTTAAAATATAGGCAATGTCATATTAAATATTTATCTCAGCTGTAGGTTGAAGGGATAGATTGGATTGCATGCCGTTGTATGTACAGCTGTGGACAGAGGGCTGCAGCAAAACACGCTTCAGGCACATAAAAAAAGGCCCACTTAAAAAAATCTATATCAGTTTAAGTGTACACTATATTTAGAATATTTTATCTTGCAGTCAGACAGTCTTTTCCTTTGCCACTAAATTTTCTCAACCGTAGAACTTCTGTGTTCCTAGATCCGTCTTTCTCAGTAAGCACTCGCTTATGATTCTTTAAATTAGTAGGATAAGTAGTGGATAAGTACCTCACACAACCCTTCAAAGTATCCAAACCATACCTTTTATATTCAGAAATGGGCTGATAATACAGATACACTTTCATTGAACAAATGGAAACTAATAAAGTGTTAGCCAGCAGGATGAAACATTACTGAGAATATATTGCCACAAATGGTCTTCTATTCTGTGTCATAATTAAATGTGGCACTTTGATAGAAAGCCCCTAGGACCATATTACACATTGATAACGATTAAAATAATATTTAACCTCCCACACTAGAGCTCTAATTGTCGCTCTATCAACTCCTGGGTGGGAAGATGCTGCATGACAAATGGGCTCATGGTCTGAGTGCCCTATCTCCCTTGTTGGGTGAGGCACTTATCTGATTGTGCTTCCTGCAAAAGAGAGGAGGAGAAAAAGGGAGGCTGAAAGTGGGACTTTATTGAACATTCTGTCTCTGTGGAGAACCATGGGCTGGCTCACTTTGTGAAAGCAGAGACCTCACCGTGGCCAAATGCAATCAAATGTTTTGAGGGCTGACAGGTCCAATCAGTCAACAGCTGGTTGCTGTTCACCTCTCGGGTTCAGTTTGAGGAGGAAAGCTTCTCGTTTTAAGACTTTCACTGATGTAGGAGCAAACCAATGTTGGTAAAAAATTACCAGACGACGAACGGGATAAAACTGAAAAGACAATGTTTCTCTTGCTCTTCCGCTATCTTGATGGCTTATTTTTTATTGCATCATAAAAATTTGCTTGTAACACAGCAAGTATAGCTTGGAAGCTGTTTCAACACCATTATAGTAAGCACAAATATAATAGTTTTCAAGTATATGGCATATGCTGACCATTACTTCAGATTTATATTGTGAAATATATCCTTCTAGCAATTTAAAGCAGTTCATATAAGGTATTTTAAAGTCTCTGTATTGCTATTGTGCCAGATAAAACCCCTAAAGACTTCCCATTAATGTCTTTGATTAACACCTTAGGAGAGCCAGATTTCATACACAGTAGAACTGAACCTGTTTTTGAAATCCATGTCAAAATACAGTACAGATCGGCAGGTGGGTATTTTATCTTTAGAGAGCTACAATAAATGCAGCTTGAGGTCTGCATCAAAGGTGCATTTATAAAGATTTTTAAAAAATCCTTTCCTTTTCAGTTTGGTTCAGCTACTAGTTATCAATATTACATTTCTTTTTCAATACCACCATCACTACATGCTCTGGGAACTGGTGTCTCCTTCAAAAGACATTGGGAGCAGTTCATTGAGAGTGAAAATGCTTAGCATTTCAAAACACAATAGTATTAATGCTTGCCATAATGCAACGGAACTCGAATATATCCTAATATTTTTCATTTTCTTGTCAAATGAACTTCTATTGAATTTCAATTTGGTAGTCACTGTCCTGTCCAAACTCTGTGATAAATTTTCAAAATTTTATCAAATAATGTTCACTATAATTAGACAATATGGACGTACAAAAGCCAAATATAAACATGCAGCAATTAATTTTTTTTAATAAAAACAAACAAAACGCGTATGTGTGCACGTATGATCAAATGCTGCTAAACCACAATGTATGAACAACAAGTCTCCATTTTCAGTTAGGTGGCAAAAAAGAAAGAATATTACACCCTAATGATTTTCTTAAATATAGATAGATAGATCTTTATTGCCATTGTATATATTTACACAAATGTTGGAGCAATCCAGTTTGCAGCATTAAAATACAATATAAAACAAATGTGCCCACCTCATGCACCTCACTCATGACCACATACACATTACCCATACTATAAATACAATAAAATATACATATTAACAATGATATTAACAAATAAATAAATAATTTTTTTGTCTGCAGCAGTGCAGCTAGAACACCACACAGTACAGCAACATGTTTAAATGCTTTCAATTGAGCAGCGGTAGAAACTCATCCGCAGTCACTGGGGAAACATGTTGCATCTCATGGTTCTCAGGAAGAACAGTCTCTGCTGCGTTCTCTTGATGATGCAGGTAGTGATCAAGCTCCAGGTCATGTCCACCGTGATGTAGACTCACAGGAACTTTAAGCTTGAGACCCTCTCCATCTGTAGTCCATTTATGCATAGACCATTGTGGGTTGTCTTTTTGCTTTTTTCTGAAGTCAATTATGATTTCTTTTGTTGTTTTTTGTGTTGAGGATGCGGTTGTTGTCTTTTCTCCAGGTTGTTAGAGTCCGGACCTCCTCTCTGTAGGCTCATTATTGTCAGTTACAAGTCCCACTATTGTTGAGTCATCTGCAAATTTAATGTATGTGCTGGAATTGTGGTAGGGGGTGCAGTCATGTGTGAACAGAGTGTGCAGGGCTGGGCTGAGAACACAGCGTTGGGGAACCCTGGAGAGTGATGGTAGAGGAACAGTGGTGGCCAAACCCGACGTGCTGGGGTCTGTTAGTGAGAAAGTCCTTAATTCGATAACAGGAAAGGGCTCCCAGGCCCAGTGTTTGCAGTTTGTTTACCAGTTTGATTGGTTTGATGGTGTTGAATGCAGAAGTGTAATCCACAAACAGCATCCTGAAGTAGCTGTTGGTGTTTTCCAAATGTGTGAGAGCTGCATGCAGTGTGATGCAAATAGCGTCGTCTGTGGATCTGTTGGTTCAAAATACATTAAGCATTTCATAATCACCGAGGTGAGAGCAACTGGCCGGTAATAATTCATGCTGGTGATGGCTGAGGTTTTGGGTATGGGGATTATAGTTTTCAAACAGGAGGGGACAGTGGCTTGCTGTCAAAAACTTGTTGAAGATGCACATGCCTTCTGTACTCGGCCTAAGATGCCATGTGGCCCAGTTGCTTAATTGCAGCTGATGCTGTGTAGTGCTCTCTTAACTTGGTAGTTTTAGAGATTAAGTGGCTGTTCACTCTCTGGAAAACTGGTGTCTGAGTCTGGTTCCCTGTTGGAGTTGGAGCTGTCCTCAAAGCGGGCAAAGATTGTGTTTAGCTGATCAGAGACGGAGGGGTCAGTGGAGGTGGGGTGACTGTTGTTCTGCTAGTAGTCGGTCATGTTCCTTACACCTTGCCATATGGAGCAGGGGGTTTATTTTCATTGAAGTTGTCCTCAATGCGTTGCTTGTACTACTGCTTTGATGATGTGATGTCTCTGTGTAGATTAGTCCGAGCCCTCCTGTACTCCTCCCTGTCTCCCGATCTGGACAACGCTGTGTCCCATATTTGTTTTTTTTTGGGTTACAATGTCTGTACAGAAGTTGATTGTAAGACAGGACTGTGGTGGTTAAGAGTTATATGTCTAGCTGATCACAGAGCTCCCACCTGGTGTCCTCGAAACAATCCAGCCGGGCTAAGGATGCCTCCTCAGTCCAGATCTGCATTTCTGCATGTCTTGAATTGTGGTTTGTTCTGTTGATGAGGGGCTTGTAGGCCAGGACAGGAACAGGGACAGGTGGCCCAACTGACCAAGATGAGGTGGGCAGAGGTTTATAAGCCCCATGAACATTTGTGTAGACCTGGTCCAGAGTTGTATTTTTTCATGTCCACGTTTTTGTAAAATTTGGGCAGAACAGTCTTTGTACAGGAGTAATTCAGGTGTTTTGCTGCATACAGATAGCAACATGTAGCTTTTGCCATGGCTAGCTTAGCATTAGCTTAGGGATGCACATAAACAGCAGTGATGAAGATAGTGGAGAATTCCCTGGGGTATGAAGGTAAAATGTTCTGTATTTAAGCATTAAAAATTCCAAATCTGGACAATGTCTCTCAGTAAAAGACGTGTCAGTGTACCAGCTGTGGTGAATGTAGACACACACACTAGAGTGCGGATCGGGCCGGATTTTTCTGTCCGAGCCCGGCCCGCGTCCGACAGAGCAGTAACCGAACCCGACCCGAGCCCGACAGGCATTAAGATATTTCTGTCCGAGCCCGACCCGAGCCCGACACAGTTAAAATCGCATTTGTTTCTCATACTAATGACACATGTACGTTTGTTTGTGTGGAAAGCCGCTTTTATTAAGCAATTGTAGGAAGGCATTCGGAAATGTCAACAGATGAGCGCATCAATGCACAGCTGACTTTCCTTCGTTTTCAATAGTTTTAAAATCTCCTGCGGCCAACTTCTTTTTAACATCTTCCATCGTTGCGCTGCCACATGGAGCTTAATACGCACGTCTTTCGTTGTCACAGCACACAGGAAGGCGGATGTTAGGGTAATATTTGACATTTATTTTAAGCTGTTTTAAATTCAAAATGTTCAATGCCTTATCGCGCTGATGTGACCGAGCCCGACCCGAACCCGAGCATCCTTTCTAAAAATCTGTCCGAACCCGGCCCGACCCGTCGGGTACCGTCGGGTCCCGTCGGGCTCGGGTCGGGTATCCATCCTCTAACACACACCCCCAACTCTTCTCTTACCGGAGTTTGCTGTCCAATCTGCACAGTAGAGGGAGCGGCGGGCTAGCTCAATGGCTAGGTCGGGAATGTTTTTTTTAATGCAGCCAGGTCTCCGTGAACGCCACAATAAAGCTGTCCAAGCGGTTGCTGGTGGCCCGCAATCTCATGCCTTCCAGGTTGTTAACAATGGTATGGGCGTTGGTGAGGAAGATGCTGTGAAGGGCAGGTAAGTTCGGGACTAATTGTAGCCCCGCCCAGATACTGTCTCTCTTACACCGTTCTGCTTCCTCTCACATCACCTTTGTCTCCTCACAGTCTGTTTACATTCTCGCGAGCTGCTGAACATGTAATCTCGAGTGGAATGAAGCCAGAGTTGCTCGATGCACATCCAACACAAAAGGTCCCTTAGGGACTGTTCATTTTTTATTTATGGGGCCACCGGAGGAGTTTTGGGCTCTTAAGTCAATAAAGACTTGGCCAGTAGCCTTACATTTTTCTATGACCCTCTAAAATGATTGGGAATAAAGGCATGACCCTCCCCAACAATTTATTGATGCCTTCTTTTCTGGTTTGCGCTTGATAAGATGTACACATTGTTTTGCCTTGTCATCTTACACATCACACTCCACTGTTATGGCGGCCATATCAGTAGATTTACTCATTAACATTGTTGAGGATACACAATAAGCATGGAAACTAAATGCACACTTCCTGCATTACTGCATTACTTCAAGAAAAGCACACTGGGTAATACCAAGTTAAATACGTGAACTAGTTGCTAAGGACTCGTCACTAGGCTTCCTCAGTCACTACATTTTAGCATAGGTAAAGCTGCCAAAGCTGAACATTATACAAAACTACATTTCTCAGACAAGCGTCAATTTGGGAGCTTGCATGCTCCCAGTCCTTCCTTCTCAAATGCTTTGAAAAGGCTGTCGTCTGCACAATTTCACAAATAATCACTGGGACCGAAAGGATATTTGAGCCGGGTATGGCTGCAGCCTGGAGACCTCCCGTCTCATGCCCTACCAGCTACATGCTATCTGCAAGCTTCAACTTTTCAAATTAAAAGCTCACGTCTGGTCCGCTATGTTTTTGTACGTTGGTGTTTTGGATGTTTTTCAACTAAACACTACGGCAATCATGATAATGAATGAATGAAATTCAGCAGATGTCCTACAACACAATGGAACTAGCGAGCAGGATTTATTCAGTTTGGGAAATCCCACGGTCTCTACAAAACTACAGCTCAATTTGATTGGCTGACTAAACAGGGAGGGACCCATCTGCTAGCGATGGGGGGCCAAGACTAAGAGAGCTATATGACCCTCCCACCTAGACTAAAAAAAGCTCTATTTTCCTCCGGTGGTCCATTCCATAAATACTGAATGGTCCCTTAGACGGAAGATTTCTGTCTGTGTACGTTTTAACACTACTAGTTTTAACGCTCATAATGCTGCTGCAGGGAGTGCTCCAGGTCACCGCGTCTGTGTGCACCACCATCTTAAAAGGTACTGTATAGTTGAAGTGTAATCACAACAACTTTTGGCTTGGTTTGTTCGTTTGTTTGTTTGCCTGTCAGCAGGATTACTGAAAAAAACTGTCCCAATATTAATGATAATTGGTGAAAGGGGGTAACATGGGCCAAGGAAGAACCTGTTTAATTTGGGAGAAGAGCCAAATCACGGGGTGGATAGACAACGTAGTTTTCACTTTCATTAAAATTACAAGATAGGGCATTTGTGCAGCATTCATGTGGTGTCGAAATGATTGGAAAAATGACTTCCCATCTGGAAAAATTCCCACTGCATTAACATTGTGAGATGGAGCATGCCTTGGCAGAGGTCTGCACTCTCTGGATGCCCTTCTAGTTCCATTATTTAAATACTTTATCATATCATGCTTGTTAGGTGTCAATTTGTGGATAGTGATAAACACTCAGTGAATAAGGCTAACAACCCTATTGTTTTTGCAGTTATTATTTTATGATATACAGTACACTACATTCAGCTTAACATTAGAGGCATATTCAGACATTATGTAAGAATAATAGATTATATCAGTAATAAGAAATAAATTACCCTGATTTGTTCATCAGATTAATCCTCCATCTGCCATTTCTAGCAACCTGAACCACCATCAATAGACATGCTAATCTAGATCTACATACCATCTGTGGCTTTCCCCAGATCGCCTAGGACAGTGATAAAACCAGCCTATCCTCGGCCTAAGGACAGCAGCACAAAGAATTCTAATGATTTTTTTTAGGACAACAACTTCAAACAACTAACAAAATAATTAATTTCATGATAAAATGCAAAGAGTATTCAAACATGTTATATAACTTAATTGATCAACAGTGAGCCTGGCCTTTATACTTCCACAGGATGTGATGTGTGGAAAAAGATAAAATACAAAACTGCAATAAGTAAAACTGTACAACACTTGGTTCAACGGAATAACACAGTTGGCCAAGCAACATTCCGTTAAACACTGCAGCCATACACTTGTACCCTAACAACACTCCCAATGTATTTTCCATAAAGAATACAATTGTTTTTGTCTTCTTTAATTAGAAACTGTACATTATCAACAATACAAACTTTTTCTCAAAGTTTGGCAAAGTCTGGTTATGCAGGAGTTTGGGTGCACATAAACAGCGCTGTCTCATAAAATTATCGGTGTTCTCAATTATGTTTTAAGGGAAATATGTGTTGTCCCAGATTATGTTTGTCTTTGTCTTATCAAAAATATATTATATGTAGATACATGGGTCAAACAAACGGGATTAGTGTACCGTGTGAAAACAAAACTCAAAGTTGACTTGCTTTTACTTAACGTACCTAACCTACATCACATAGGTAACTTAATTTATGTAACAAACCCAAACCACCATCCTATTATAAACCTAACCAAGGACTTTGGTTGTCAAAACCTATCCAAGTAGTTTCCTTTCCATTCACAACATTGTCCACTTCCACCGTTTCAAACATTCACCGGTTGCTGAAAAATAAGTTTCCCTTAAAACATAATTGAGAATGCAGTCACTGTGTACGTGAACATATTTTTTTAGGAGACAAAGACAAAAAGTTAACCATCCAGCACTTAATGTCTTTCAGACATTGAAAAAGGGACTTTACAGCTGTGTGTCATCAGCATAACAGTGAGAAGATATGTTATGTTTGTAAAGAATGGAGCCCAATGGGAGCATGTACAAAGAGAATAAAATTGGCCCTAAAATCAAACCTTGAGGTACACCGCATGTAATCGCTTCCGAAGAGGAGGAAATATTTTCAATTTCAACAGAAAAGGTTCTAATTTTTAAATAAGAATTAAACCACTGTAGATCAACAGTCTGGATCCCTACCTTATGCTGAAGGTGATCCAACAAGATGGCATCATCAACAGTGTCAAATGCAGCACTACATTCCAGCAAAAGTAAAATAGCACAATTTCCTCAGTCACCGAACAGCAACAAAGCATTTAGCACTTTAAGAAGTGCTGTGTCGGTGCTATGGTGTACACTGAAACCAGACTGAACATTTTCCAAGACATTATTTTCCCTTAAAAATGAAGAGAGCTGAACAAGAACAGCCTTCTCCAAATTCTTTGACATAAACAATCACTTAGAAATAGGCATAAAGCTGTTACAATCAATAGGGTCAAGGTTGGGTTTTTAAATTAGAGGCTGAACCACAGCATGTTTAAAGCTAGATGGGACTGTTCCATTCATAAGAGAGCTATTTATTTCAAAAGACGAAAGGGGACAATATCTGAAGATGAATAGGTAGGTTTCATGTGTGATACAATATCCATCAATACTGACAGGGCCACAGGCACAAAACAATTCAGAGTAGCAGGGCATAGGAAGGTCATGATCAGTAGGGGAAATACAAGATCTGATAGTGTCAACCTTGTTGATAAAAAAGCTCAAAAAGGTTTGGATTGTGATTAAAACGTAGCATCTGGGAGTGCAACAGCATGAGTTAGTGCAGTAGGTATTGCACTAAACATAATTTTAGGGCTATGCGCATTTTAGCTATGATATCAGAAAAATGCTTTGCTTTAGATGCTTTGACAAGGCGTTGGTAGGAAACCTGGTGATCCCTCAGTATCTCATAGGACACTTGCAGTTATCTATTTTTTTTTTCAATTTTTTCTTGCATTTACCAGCAGGAACTCTACATGTTTTACTTCATGTGTGATTTAATTGATCAAGAATTGTGCTGTGATGCATTACATTGTGATCCCCTGTATATGTAAGATCACAATATAATTTTTCCCCTCATGAATTGATTGTGATTAAATGTAGTACATGGAGTTACAGTATAATCATCAAACTATTAATATACGTTATTGTTTGATGAGGCATTATGTAAGCTAAGAGCTTATCACACTGTACAACTGGCGCAGTGTGTATCTGAGTGTGTGAGAGTTTTTACCCACACACAAACAAGCACACACCTTTTAACTGCCTTGGTTACAGTAGTAGATGAAAATTATTTTCCTTAAACACAACCTTGTCTGTGGTTTGCTAATAGGTTCACCCCTCGTTGTATGCATCCCACAAACAGTAATCTCTTGATACTCTAATACTGTATTCTCAAAGCTGTTTGTAGGAATCAATTCACAGTATGTTTTAAGACATGACACCGTTGCTAATTTGCTAGTCAAGGACATGAGGTCATAGCCACTTTATCTTTGATTTTGTTTAAATATTCCTGAGCTGTGCTTAAACTGCGCAATGCGCTGTTCATTATCATTTCTAAATTTCACAGTTTAAGCAGCAGATGTTGTTATTGTTAATGTCAGCAGCAGGCAGGTGTTTGTTTTGGATGTGGGCTGTGTGACCATAGCTTGGAGGGGGCATTCCTCATCAAAGGTTACAGTGCCATTCTTGAGCTGAAGATGTCTAAAAGCTATGAATGCAGAATGCTATTTTATTTCTGGATGTCCATAAGTTGATGGTATGCTACGGTAGCCAACTTAAGAAAACACATGCAAATAGACAAAACACAAGCATATTAAGGAAACAACTTCATTAATTTGATAAGACATGCACAGCATTCAGCAAACGTGCTGAAAATACACACAACCAAATACATCAATGCGCTGCAAATATAGAAACAATGCAAAAGGAAAAGCACCCAAACCTTGAAAAAATAAGCAATGCTAAAAGAAAAGTAGACAAACCCAGAAAACAAATGCAACACAAAACGCTGCATCCAGATTACACAACGGAAGTTCTCCAGGCCTCTAGAGGGAGCGCAAAGTGGAATAGCTTGATTTTCGACCCCATTTCTGTTCAAAGCGGTATCTAGAATTTGTAAGAGAGGAAAGTAAGCAGTGACAACCAGAAATTAGAAGATAAATACTGCGTCAGAGAACATGACACGCAGCATTAGCAGTGTTAGTTTATGTTGCTTGTATAATTTTTGCTGTACATGCATACTGTGACAGAATTATGACTTGCGAAACATAACTGCTCTGAGTTACCCAGCTGAAAATAGAGCTGTAGCTGCAGTCTGACTTATTTGTTATTTGTTTTTTAATTATCCACAAATGTCGGCATGTGGATGCATTCAACTTAAATACAAGGTGTCATATTTCAATGCATTGTATAGTAATCCCAATATCTGATAAAAAATAGAGGATTTATGTGGCCGGATTGGCTCGGTGGGTAGAGCAGGCACACGTATACATAAAGTTTTATGCCTTGATGCGGAGGTCAAGGGTTTGAATCCACCCTGTGACGATTTCCTGCATGTCTTCCCCCTCTTTCTCACCATCTGGCCTATCAAACAAATGTGTAAAATCCTAAAAATAGAGGATTTATGAGCCTGCAAAAATATTTGCTCCATAAAAAGCAGTTTCAAAAGGAAATCCGGGTCTGATCCACATCTTTTCAGTAAAAGACCAAATGGGTCTAATTTTTATATCCCTGTATCATTTCTTGAGGTGGGCCATGGCATTGTTTGCAGATTTTGCTTCTCTTTCCATTAGGGCAGCCTTGCATATTTTTTGCTATATTAAAAAAGCAATCCACCACTAAACCCACATCATTCCTAGCACAAAGTCAATGAATGGCACAGTATAGCTCTTTAAAGTAAATATTACCTTTGATTAGCCAGAATTACTGTAACTAATTATGTGGCATGAGATCAATAAAAGACAATGTTGCCACTGTGTGATATTCATTTGTAACTGTCAGTCATGCTTGTGGATGCTAATGGCTGTGAATTTTATTTAAGTGTTTAAGTGTTTAAGTGTGACATCATTAAAACTCTCACGATAGAACGGTAAAAATACTAACAGTTACAGCACCGACTAATCCAAAGCCCCTCCAGAGCTCAGGAGGTGATGCCCTGGCACCATGGGGGTTTGGGGGTCTAATCATCTTCCCCCAGAAAATGAATTGTTAATTCCTGCATTTCTACCCCACGTAGCAATTTGGCGAAGTCAATAAACAGCCACCGGCATTAGTCTATATTAGATCCTAAATATTTAAAATCAACAGGACTAATACAAAATAATAATAGTCACTAGGGGTGTAAAGATTCACCAATACAAATCGGTATCCGGATGTATTATCAAAGATACAGCTACATCGATACACAGACCCTGCATCAGGCTAAATGAAACAAGATTCGGCCAATGGCCTGGTTCTAACATTAAGAATCAGTTGACTTAAGCTTGGCTGTCAGTTCAACAAAGCTGCTGCTGTGTGCACAATGCTGTTGGCTGAAAGGAATACATATGGTAAATTGTATTAGCTGCGGTCTGTGAGTTTTCCATCCGTGTGTGCTCATAAACATGTGACTGACTGGTATAAATATATAGATATATATTTGGGTGTGTTAAGTTTATATTGATGTTTATACAGTATGTTCTACGATGTTCAGTTACATTAGCACAAAAGTCCGCTATCCGCATGCTACCGCTCACAGTAGTATTATTGTGTTATTGTGTTTGTGTAGTCTCTAAGACTACATCAGCAAGGAGGCAGTTTCATTTAACATGGATATGATGTGATTTGGTTATAAGTAGGGTTGGGCATTGATAACCGATTACTTCTCGGAAAATTATGATTCCAGTAGAATTGTTTCTTTATTGGAATAGTTTAGAATCGTTTAGAGGTTTTGGTTTCAAATGCAATCATTGCTTCCCAATTTATTATGCGCAAGTTTTGGTTTCCGAAGCGGCCAGGCACTTGTTGTGTTGCAGCCTTGGAGCACAGCTCTAATGTGGCTTTATTTTACATTGAAAAAGCCATGTAAAACTGCAAACCATCATTGAATCAAAATAAAAATTTCCCCTTATTTGTGAACATAGGCATGTGACCTGTTTCAACTCCACCCCTCAAAGAATCGGAATCGAGAATCGATAAGAACCAGAAATGAAAGGAAGAATTGTAATTGGAATCAGAATTGTTCAAATCCAAACGATGCCCAACCCTAGTTTTCAACATCAAATCGCACTGAATCATTTCATACTAAAATGTATCGTAGCCCATGAATCTAGATTAGAGGATGGAAACTTGAACTGAGCCCGACGGGCTGGGCCAGGTTCAGAAGGATATTTAGAAATGGTGTTCGGGTTTGGGTCGGGCTCGGTCACATCAGCGCGATAAGGCATTTGTTGTAAAATGGTGCTGTGGCTCCTTTAAGAGAGCTCAGTAAGTGTGGGTCTGTGTGTGTGGAAATGTGACAGAAGAGAGATAGAGATAGAGAAAGCAGATGTGTAGAGTTGTTGGAATAAGTTTAAGTTGTGTACGCAGTGTGTGCGGTGTCGAAAATGAAAGTTAATGTTCACCAGAAATGGGATTTTAACCCTGACGTAATTAATTTTATAACATGAGCCCTGGAGGTAACGTGTCTCCCCTGGTTTTCTGATCACTGCTGGAAACAAAGCAAGCAGGAAAGGTTAACATTTTAAATTAAACAGCTTATTAACATGCGCTTGTTGCCCTATGTGCGCTTATGTGCTCATCTGTTGACATTTCCAAATGCATTCCTACAGTTGCTTAATAAATGTGGGCTTTCAACACAAACAAACGTGTCATTAGAATGAGAATTTATTTTTTACTGTTTCGGGCTCGGGTTGGGCTCGGACAGAAATATCTTAATGCCTGTCAGGCTCGGGTTCGGTTATTTCTCTGTCGGACGCGGGCCGGGCTCAGACAGAAAATACGGGCCAAACCGCACTTTAATCTAGATATGTATGGGATCATGCTAAAAGGGAAAGATGCACACTCCTAATAGTCACATTACACTTGAAAGAGCCGACTCTTTGACTGGACTCCTTCACAAATGTCCCATCTCCACAGCGTAATCTTTTCCGATCAGTGAGCTAACATTTGGTGTGCTGGCTGGCAAAGTTACAGTAGCTTACGTTGACTCGCAAATTGGTTCGGCATTTTGGCAACAGTACAATCCTTATTCCTTAATTAATCCTTAATTAGCTTATTTAAAGTTTGGCTGCATTCAGTGGGCCAAGCAGGTTCATTCAACATACGCTAGCCAAAACTACCAAAAAAAATGTTTTTATTATTATTTTTGTCAGTCGCTGTAAATTGGTAAAATGATCATTAAAACAGCCTGCTTAATGTAATCACATGCATCTGTATGATGATATGTTTTTTTAAACAGACAAAAAATAGGGGTAGCAAAACTATAACATCGCTCCCCCTAATTGACTGATAACATTTTTACACATTTGTGTAAGGAGTGATTCCCATTCCAAGGCTCTGGCTCTTTGCCAGGAGGCACTCAGCAACAGCACAAGAAACTAGCAAGTGCCAGTCATTATCCCATTGTTTAGAGGCACACAGCCTGTCCTAATTAGATGCAAAAAGAACAGAGAAACTGTATCTAATGGTGCTGCAAATGAGAATGGAAAAAAAAACATGTCACACAGCCTACTGCTGCAGGTTGGAATGTAATGAAATAATGAACTACCGTGGGATGGTCTGGTATGGAGAGCAAAGCAAATCAACAGGTGGCCTTTTGAAACATGCAACTGCTGTAGAGAGCAAAGGGCCATCACAGAAAAACAACTGTGACACTGATCCTTGCACACCAGGTGTCAGAACACAAGGGTGAAATGTGATCGATGAAAGCTGATCATCACGGCAGCTCATCCTCAAATCATAAAAAGACCCAAACAGCTGTAAATAAACACATCAAGATATTCTAACAGACAATAATGAAGTGTATGTGATATTGGCTGGATTCCTTACAAGCCTTACAGGTGGCATACCTTTATTGTGTTTGCTGCAGCTTTATATGCCTCTTGTCCCTTGCCTGCATGCAGTAACACAATATACAAGATGATCATTGATCTAGCATTTATTTCTAAGAAGGCCAGAATGTTTCGTTTGCATAAAACACATTTAAACTTGATAAGCACAGCTTAAAATTGTAACTAGGTTTGCGTCCATCAGTTCTGCTTGCCATTTGGCAGGTAGCCAAGACTTTGCTCAGTGTGTCACAATATCTTTTGTTTTGCTGCTAAATCTGAATCATGAAATAAATTATGCATCCACTTGTCCCAGTGTACAGCTGATTAAAGAGTATCATGGCCTGATTAAATTTACTCACATTTTAATCTTTACAGAACAGTATGTTATGTAAACCAGAAAGTGTCATGATGACTGACTATGACTATGAGGACACAACTACCTATTACTCGTCCACAAACCCTCTCCTATTGTATTGGCCTGAGTGTGAGTGTCTTATGTTCTTACAATTAATGTTTGTCTGTCGTTTATCACATGCAGTAGGAGAGAAGAGACAGAGAGAAGTTACAGAGCAAGTGTGCAAGGAGAATACAGCAAGGTAGAGGACAGAGAGAGAGAGAGAGAGAAAGAGAGAGAGAAAGAAAGAAAGAGCTAACATCAGTAGATTACCAACTTCTAAAGACCAGGGCCCTGGGCTACCATAACATCGCACTCATTCACACACACTTACTCTCACTCCCTCACTCTCTCTCTCTCTCTCTCACACACACACACACATTTCCCAATAGACTCATGTAAATCATCATATAAAATCTTCTGTCCAAAGTCATAAAATGTGAGGGTTGTTAAAAGAGTGTGTGGGTGTGTTTGTTTGTTTACACATAATGACAGTGTCAGAAATGTGGATGGTAATTAAGTGTAAATTAATAACTACAATGATATGGACTGCACAAAGTGGGGCAATATAGCCATGCACACCTTTGCTTGCACAAAGGATTGGCATATAGCTACAGTATAAACCAGACAAATTATAAAATACTTCATACCAAGAAAGACCAGGATCATCAGCATATTATACATAATATATAATTAATAGACTGCAGCAACACTCACTAGTACAGCCAAATCCTGATATAACATATGCCATTGTTGTCCAAAGGACTATTAAAAACACATTAACACATCAAATGAGCCACACCGTCGGGTGGCATGTTGCTTTTTTACCATGAAGCACCGTTTGAGTCAATACAATTTATCGTTCTGTGCTATAAATACAAACTACTGCACCAAATATGTACTCTATTTTGTGTACGCTGTGCCCACAGATATGTATTAATAGGTACAATTTACTGCGATAAGTGGGCTTGGGCGGCTGAGAGCGAACAGAACAAGAGTAAACAAAAGTAAATCTCGGATGGGCTTTTAGTCGTTGGCGAGAGCTTCGTGTAATAAAAGGCTACAAGACAGATGGTGAGCTGGCCATCTTGCTGTCGGACTAGTAAGTAAAATTAGCTTGCCTGCTGTGTCTTGTGTTGTTGCACTGGCTTCATGTTTGGCTGTGTTAACAAAGTTGCCCACTCACTAGTTTCGAATCAGGAGTAATGCAATCAAAACAAATGCAGGTGTACAGCTGTCTATACTAACGATAGTGTATAAGTGAATTGCACACTACAACTGTAGGGGCGCCAAATCACCAAACATACCAATGTTATGCAATGTTGCTTTAAATATTTAAAGTTTAAAACATAAAACTGTAAATATAGAATAGTTATAATAGTCCAATCTCAGCCCCTCCATGATTTGCCATTTCAAGTTAGATGTTGTTTTGACTCACTAGCAGTAAGGGTGTGTATAAATGTCAAGACATTAAATGAGACAAGCATTCCAAGGGGAATTATCTTTGGCCCTGGTACCACCAGGTGCGCAATATAGCAGCTTCAAGATTCACATATTACACATTGCAGTCTTATTTGTAATTTCCACTTGGAGGTAGCTACTTATGATGAAAAATCAGATAGCGTTAAAGAGAGATTGATGAATCAAAAATATTTTCCTCTTAAGCAGCTGCAATGAGATCACTCTGGGCTCTCACCTCTCAAGTCTGTATTACTAAGTGGTAAGGTGTACATCTTTCACTTGCCAGTCATTACTTGTGACATCCTCTCATGCAGGAGTATATTCTCTTTCTGAATCCATTGGACACAAAGGGTTTTTTGATTTAAAAATCTGTGCTAAACCGTGAATATCAAAGCGGCATCGCATCAACTCCAACTGACTGCAGCTGCACATTTCTATTAGAGTGATAGCAGGAACAGCATGTTTTCACCAGAGGTCATGTGTTCTCTTCAGGTGAACAACTCTTTTCCTCTTTCATTAGATGTAATTACTGGTGACACCTCAAAGACAGCAGGAGAAAAAAAAAAAAAAAAAGATGGGTTTGACCATCGAGGAGGAAGCGTATTGCTGCACTAATTCTATTATGTGAATGGAAGATTTAGTGAATATAGCCATTGATCCAAAGTTAATAGGGGTGACGGAGGTCCAAGCCAAAGTCCAGTGGGCCGACAGGAGAATGACCAGGTTTTGTGACAGCTTTCTTCAGGTGCCTGACAACCACATAACACCCAAATAATAACCTATGTGGTTAGTTGGAAAGAGCTACAGACAAAGAAGCCTGTTACTCGACAAAGAACCTTGCGATAAGGCATGCTCACGCTCTTACATTTGTATTCCGAGTGGGGTGGGGGGTGTTGGCTAATGTAATTGAAAACTGTTAGGTGTTGAGGGTCGGAAAATTCAATAGACCTGGGAAAAAAGTGTTTGTGTTCTGAGTAGTAATGTGAAGTAGCAATAGCCGAGCTGAGCGTAAGGATTCTTCTGCCCAAATAATAGCTTCCAGATTTTTTGCCCTCTATCAAATTGATGTGAAGAGAACTGGGAGCTTAAAATCATTGCCACTGACTATGTCAGGGGTAACACTTGCTAAAAGGTGTCCTCTGAGGAGGATATCTTTATTTAAGTGGATTCTGATATTTTTAAGCCACAATGGAAAAAGTTGACAATTGTTTGCCATAACCAAGCTTCCATTATTCAGCTGCATTAGCTTTTTGAAAAATTGGAGCAGTCAGCAGTGAGTGACAGAATAATATACATCATTTAAATAGATTTGATAAGTGAAATATTTACTGCTTTTAATTTGACTTACCAACAAATTCAGATGAATGAATGAAACGCACAGAACCAATATCAAATATACATTTCACTAAAGTGAGCATCACTAAAGGTGACTTGACTTTCATCAGATGTTGATATTATGCTTGTCTGACACTGTCCTGTGTCAGCACAGGTAATGAGATCAAGGAATCCCTGGATGCATCCCATTGTTAATCAATTGATGAGCATATGCATACACAAAAAAACCTACATACGCACCATCAATGAATCAATGTTTCCAATTAAGGAATATAAGGAAAATAAGAAATCCCAGTCCATACAAACATGATCCTACACCATCATAGCAGTGTGTTCAGCTCATCACAATTTCTATAGCATATGGGCCAATGGATGTGGCAAATAAAAGAGTTGTCGCTCATAAAAGAACAGCATAAATTCATCTGCTTTTTTATTCTATTCTCAAACATTCAGCAAATCCCAACGCATGTACCTCAGGATGAATGCGGTGCATATTTAAATTGGAGGTGTGTTTACAGTAGAAAATATGCATGTTATGTGACCATATTCTCTCTGTGGAGTTGAATTCTGCCCATCCCTTCTTTCACCGGGTTTGGGTCCATAAATTATTTTTTCTAAGCCTTGAACTGAAATCACAATCATGGTCATTTCTACAAAAGAGCAGAAGAGGCTATTTAACACAATAAGCAAGAATTCAAGCTAACCACAGCATTAGTTCTCCAAAATCTACACACAACGCTTACCAAACTTTGTTAGGCCACCTCTTAAGTCTGCCAGGAGCGAGTAATTGATACTGGAAATGCTTTTTAGGTAGGATATTGCTATAAAGGGTGTGCTCCAACTTGGCACTATAATGTATCCTGCATGATTGCAGGAATACAGCTTTAAAAGAAGGGGTGAATGTGTGTGAGTTTTTCCATGAATTAACCACACAGCCTCAAAATAAATATGTGGCCACCAGTAGTTTAATGATATGACTTCATGCGTCGGCAAGCAATTCAAGTAAGCCGGCAATTAAAAAGGGGGCAAAAAAAATCATTGTTCAGCAAGGTTCTGCAGGTGGTCTAGAGTGCTCCAGTTGGTTTAAAACTGCAATTGAGAATCATCGCTTTGTTCATGCTGGAGAGGAAGAGGTTGTCACAACAGATCCACACTGACACTGCTCTGCACAAAGCAAAGGAAAGCTGTGATACAGGTTATATTTTCTAATCTATATCTGTCAAACACATCAACTGTAAGTAAAGTAAAAACCAAGTAAGTAACCAAATACATTTTAGAAAGTTTGTGTTTTTACACAAAGGAAGAGTTTTGTCCAATTAAACACAGTTTATCAATTGACTGTTATTTTGTGTCTCTGGGGCTTCCACAAGCATACAAACTATCCATGCTGTCTTGAGTGAGATACAGGTTTCTGAATGTATCCTGACTTCAGTCTGAAAATCGGCTGAAACATTTGGTGTGTGCTAACCACTTTAGCTAATACCACACCAGCTAGCTGTTGCTCCAACTTTAGTGAGTACAAGGCAGGATTTGCCAGGAGACTTCTTCTAAACGAGGGTGCACTTCCAACTTTGCGTGGAATACCTTGAGAAAAGGGACATGTAAGTAGTTCTATACAATTTTATAGATTAGGGTGAACTTATGTGTGTTGTAGCAGTGTTTTGCCATTGAGAATGAGGGGGCTAACCGCTAGCAGTGCTAATAGCGCATGTGCAACTTCCAACAAAGATGGGATAGAAGTGAGATGTCTCACTCTGAAGCTAAAACAGAGAGCTCAACAAACAGGGGGAAAACAGGATCTGCCGCAATGTGCAGTACAATGAAAATGAAACCATGTAAACCTATTCTGCTACAACCTCAAAATACAATTATGAACCTGAAAATGCATAATATGAGCACACTGTGGTCAAAAAAGGGTCTTTAATGACTTCCGCAAACTTTTCCACTTACACCATCATCAGGTCAAAGTTCTAATTTGTCCAATACCTGTTATATTTGTGTTTAAAATATGCATGTTAGCATTGTCATTGTGAACGTGTTACAATGCTGGCATCAGCATTTAGCTTAAAATCAAGAGTATTAGTCTTGTTTGCATATTGATTGATTAATTAATTGGTTGATTGATTTGACTGATTTGAGTCTGTTAATATTAATTAGGATAAATACTATGATGTTATTGTATACTGTACTAAAGATGATATACTGCATCAACAATATTAATTAAAATGAAGAGTGACAACAAGATCAAATTACTTAAATGTCCATTTCAATAAATGAGCCAGTGGGCATGGGTGCTTCATAAATAGCAGCACCAGATGAATCTGTAAATTGAAAGTGTACAGCAACAGGAACCCACAAAGGACAACTATATAGCACATAGCAAAGGGGGGGCCTTCTGTTTGTCTTTTCACTGAACAGACTGGCTGTGAGATGAAGTCTATAACACCCTGCTCTACTGTACAAACTGTAATGTAATCCATTGGCTTTGGCTCCTGGTTATGTGCCCTGATAGGCTTATGAAAGATTAATTATCACATAAAGTCTCCAACATTAGTACAAATCCCCTATGATGCTGTAGGAATCAAATTAAACACACACACACACACACACGCACATACACAAAATCCATGTAGAAGTCATGCTTTGCATTCAAAATGATTGTTTTCTAAAACCAAATCATTGATCGTTCATACTTATAGTCACAGCGCCTGTAACTTGACCACCAGCTTCAGTGGGTGCAACCCACTGCCTGCCTCCAGGAGTCCAATATACCACCCTCATATTTCAATCAATAATCATGGTGGGATGCAATTAGTAACTTGGACGGGTTGCGAGAGTCACGTGACAGATCAATCGAGCAGAGAGGCGGCACACTCATTGGGGTGATTCACAGCCCAACAGTTTGTCCCCCGCTCAGCCTGAATCCATGCCGTCTATCTTCTTTATATGAAGCATTCAAGGCTGGAAATATGCATCTGTCAAATATCCCCATTACTCCAGCTGCCTGTCACACCTGGGGCAGCTCACAACCAACCAGAAAAAAGACGGAGTGTAGCTGTCAGCGGAGAACCCTCAGCGGACTGAAAAAGGCACCAGCTTCCCCCATTTCTCTGACTCTAATTTCCTGAAAATGTGGATATTTTTCTGGGTCTCTGGCTGAGTGCTTGGTTAACAACAAAATCTGTGTCAGGCAAGGAGCTGAGGTAGCTTCTTTTTTCTCTAGCTAACATCAACACATTGTTATATATGTTAACCAGATGGCCAGTATATACTTCACTACACCACAACAGTATTACGTCTCTTGGCTGGTGACTGCGTAACTGAAATTTAAGAATATGTAATTAATTTTGCTTAAGTTGTGTACCTTCTAGAAAGCCCATACCAAGGATTCCTTCTCATTACTGTGTGGCTTGCAGTGCCCACCAAATGGCACCAATGCTACAAAACTGCTACACTGTGGCTCTGTGGTTGTGGACATGAACGAGTCTCAGTGCAGGTCCTTACAATTAAAGTGAACCTATTGCTTAAAATTCTGCTACTAATGTTCCCACTGCAGCATGTCTGGATGTTCTCTTACCTCAACAACCAATGTCTTTTCACATTACAAAGCTATTTTTCTCATTCTCTCCACAGTCCAAGAGCAAGCTGCAAACTGTGTCATGAATCAAATATAAGCACACCGCTGTATTACTTATGAGACCTAACGCAACTTTGCTCTGAGCTATTTTCAGATTTCATTTGAATTCATCAGTCTGATGAATATTCTTATACCACTGAACCAGCTGATAGGGCATCAGTCCGTGAAAAAATATTAGCTAAAGATGAACTTGAGAGATTACTTATCAGCAAAGACCACCTTTCAACTAATGTCTACATCAATCATTATAGTAAAATCCTTCTTGCAAAGCTCCTACAAGTAATTCCAAGGCAGTGCAAACAGCGACCAAAGCACTCCACAAGACATGATTCAAGTGACACTAATGTGCTTCACTGTTGAATTTCAGATGTAACATTGCATTGTGCTATTGTTTATTTAAACTTCAAAGGCTGAGCATTGCTCATGGGCAATCTTTAACACATTTATACATCTCCTAAATGACAGGGACAAGAAGGAACTGCTCTTCCGTCAAATGCTATAAATATCAATGAGTAGCAATTACTATATAACCTCCACTATGACCTAACCCTTTCTCTCTGCCATGCAGCAATGGACTGAATCTAATTATCCTCTTTCTCCAGCACATTAAGAGTTAATGTTCCATGCACACAGATTTACACTTTGTGTCAATTAGTCAGGAGCAGAAAATCAATTAAAACATACATCCACATATTAAGACACAGGGTCTGTGGATGAGAGCAACCGTCCTTTATCCTTTATTCTTGCACCTAACAGACAGAGTCTCCGGCAGGATTTCATGCTGTAAATGAAGTACCAACTGAGAACACTCAATAATTGTACCAAAGAGACAGTATCTCACATCAGCTTCTTTGGATCTAGCCTGAGCTTAGTTCTGGAAGGATGCCAGCGCCAGATCAATAAAGTTCACTCGTCACCTGCTGATCTGTGAACGAACACCTGAGCTCATTCTCCTGCAACTCCTAACTCACTTCCTACCATCAGCTTTGATAAGCAAAAGCCCATTTGCCCGTCTGTCTTGTTCTGCTACTGTACGTATCTCTTTCTCTCTGCATCTTTCCTTATATCTGTTTCTGTATAATGTTTATGGGATTATATCCTAACAGTCCTACACACCTCTCAGTGACAGTCTTATGATTGAAGCTGGATTCCGGAAGTTGTCATTGTCACAGCTTACCTGCGATGAAAGTTCTTATAAAACCATATTTGAGTGCTTTGCTTAAGGTATTAAAACAACTTAGCTCTCACTGTCCCTGAACACAATCAGATCTCCACTACAAATTCCTCACGGCAAAACAGAGCAAGGAGAAACTAGAAATGTAGAGAAATCAATTTGTGCACAAAGGTGAGTGAGCAAAAGGATTTCTGTTTTAGTATTATAACCCATCAGTTAATAAATCACGAAAAAAAGGTCTTACCTGGGCTCTTGGTGTGGCTGCTGCTGTGTGTAACAGATCCTATCTTTGCCTATGGGACAGAGTCAGAGAGAAAGAGAAAGAGAAGAACGCAAAGAGAGAGAGGAGGGGGGGAGGAGAGGGACCACGAGCGCAGAGAAAGAAAGAGAGAAATCAGAGAGAAGGCGAGAAAGTGTCTGTGGACAATGAGAGAGAAACACAGACAGAGAGGAGAGAGCAGTGACAGTGGTGCTCTCACACAGCGCTACCTTACACTGAAGGAGATATTCTGGCAGTGGGAGGTGGTACTTCTCAGTCAAATGACATCTGTTCTCTCTTAAAAACCATTGGCTAAGAGGGATGATTTCCTAATAAGCCAGTCCCGCTGTCTCCAAGAGAACACACCCCCTCTTTCTTTCTCACTGCACATGCATACACAGATGAGTGCACGCGCATATGCACGCACACACACACACACACACACACACACACAGATATTCTTTTACCGTACAGCCTACAAAGATTGTCTTTGCCTTCTCTCTCCTCTTCTTATTCTCTCCCCCAGCACTTTCACTTCTCTTTATTCTCTAAGGTCCTTTCCTGTATGTGCATTGTCATTTTTCACAATTGTTGCAGGAAGAGTTTTTATTTTGCAATTCAAAATTGTTTCATTTTCGATTATGGTAATATCCTTTTCAAAAACTGAAAAACAATGGTTGGTTTTTTATCTTCTATATAATACTGTATATAGACGTACCCTTTAAAAGTATGTCATTTTTCAGCCATTATAGTCTATAAGGACCATGATCACACTGAATGATGACTTTAAATGAAAGTACTCATTGCTTCCAATTACCTACAGCAGATCCATAAGTGTCAGCGATGTGTAAGAGTTCCACATCTTGCTAGTCTGAGTGTTTATGAGGGTTTGGGCCAGATTAAACATCTTGACAAAGTAAACGTGATCTTTATTCAGTTAACCTATTAAGGTTAATTGGTTACATCCAGCAAATAATAACTTTTTTCATTTTTAGATTTGTTTCAAGAGTCTTAGTATTTTAAATGTGTGGGAGGTAAAAAAAATAAATAATGGAATGCTGGATATCAGTGCAATTAAAGTTCAGAGAGTGCCATTGAATAAAATGAGTGTGATAATACAGTAGCTGTTATTGCCTTCTCACAAAGCAATTGTTATTGGAAGATCTGGGGAAAAAATAATTTAAAGCTATAGTGCATAGTTTCTGCCGCCCCCATGAGGAATTCTAAGTAATAACAAAAAAACTGTAGGCATGTCCACATTTTACAAGCCTTCCGTGATCACGCACCGCCGTCTTGAGATAGGTGTGTTAGTGCACTTACTGTATATCTAAAACCAGAAATGTTCTCTTCTAATCTTATTCTTTGTCTTTTTTCTTTCAAAACAGAAAATATATGGCTCTCTTTGTATTAGCAGGCGATGTGCCGCTGCAAGACAAGTTAAATGCCATTTAGCCGTAAGAGTCGACTATAAAGACATCAAACATCAGCAATCCGAGGATATCAATCTATTGGCTTCCAAATTGCAGGTGCATCGGCCTCAAAAACCACTGCATAATTCAATGTGTTAAGTAAAACAGACTCAAATTATAACGCCATACGCCAACCGTGGAGGAAAAAAACACCAAACCAGCTAAAATTTAAAACAAAAAGTGGTTACAAGTCAAAGCTCAACAACAGGGGAGTTAGGCACTTAACAGCATACTTACCAGAGATTTACAGCCTTTAAATGACCACACATCTGACAACCCTGGGCTAAGAAGCACCCCAAAGCAATGGAAAAAGTAAAGTGGTCTGATGAGTCACCCTTTCCGTATTTTCTATATCTGTATGGCTTTCACTATTATAAAGTCAAAGAATGTGTGCAACCCACAAGGTCTGCTGCCAACTGTTAAACATAGTTGGGGATATGTAATGTTGTGGGCAGCCATTACTGGGCAGCCACAGTAATTACATCGTCTGTACTGTTGTATAACAACCAAGCAATATGTGACCACCATATGGTGAAAACGCTATTAACCTCAGGTGTAGTTAATGACCATAATAGAAATAGAAAGTACTTTGTCTAAATAAATTTGCATGCAAAAAGGCAGAAATGTGTATTTGATTTGAATGTGCAAAATCTGATATCACTAAAGATCATCACTGAATAAATTCAGTTTGATGAACATCAAGACAAAGTTCTACTCGACAGTCAGCACATTAAATATCGTTGGACAATTTCTGGCACACAGAATGCAACGTTCTACTCTACTGTTAGAAGAGTACTGTAGAGAGAGTAAGTTGGGGCTGAAATGCTATCTCAGCAGCTGTAGTATTACCTGAGCCTTTTCAAATGACCTGTGAAGCAGCTGCATAATGAGCATATTGAACAGGAACAGCTTAAATACAATTGTCAGATGTTATTGGATACATGTTGCAGCAAGTAGAGTTGTCATATGTCACGTGTGAGTGAAACAGCTTCATTTTTTGAATCTCAAGTCTTATTATAGTATTTATTTAGTTTTCATAAAACCTGCTTAAAACAAAACCGGCTACTCTATGGGTCCAGATTCTCATAAATTGTCTTGTTCCCCATACAGTCACAGGTCTTTGTTCATCTCAGAGGATGTAATTTGTAAAAAAAAAAAAAAGACCATGCAATGTGATCATAGCTCCCACCTATCAATGGAGAAAAATAAGTGTTGAATGACACTTCAAAATGAACAACAATCAAACCTGTTTTAAACGGAAGGTTCATACCTTATACCTAAATAACAAAATGTATTCCCATAAGGCCATGAAAAAAGCTCATTTGTGTTTTATGATATGCCACACCTATCGTTAATGTATAGCAGTTGGTTATTTGTTTGAATACATGCCCACTGCTGTTGTTTCTCTAATGATGGGCAGGTATACATTTAGTTAACTGTACCAGTAACGCTAACGGAAGTGTAACATTACGAATGGCTGCTATTCTGACTCAGGTGCCTCGGTCTGTTTCCCGACGGTTCAGTAAACTGCCGTTAGCGTCCTTAGCATCGGAGTTAATTGCTGACCGGGCTAGCTGCTAGCTGGCTGGGGGCTAACTGTGGATGTGTCCCCGGGCCAGGGCTGTAATGATATTGAATGGTTGCTAGCTTTCTGGGGTGTGACTGTGGAATGGATGTGTCCACGGACCGGGGCTGTTGTCAGCTCTCATCCCAACTGAAGCCTTGCAGTGCCGGGAGACCGAGGCAGAAGAAAGGGGTGTGCTAGCTAGCTAAATTACCATTAGATTAGTTGTCTATCTATACAGCTAACGTTACTGATGATTTTTTTTGGATTAGCCCAGAGTTGTTAATCGTGGTCAAAACAGTAATACTAAAAATAAATGAGCGTAGCTACTTGTCAACCAGCACCTTTACAGTAGGCACCAAAGCACTTTTCCTTTTTGTTCCCCCTACAGGTTGGGAGTGGAATTGTCCATTACTGTTACTATTATTCTTATGTCTCATTCCAACAAGTTAGTGAACCACTGAAACGATTTTGGAAACATTATTTAAAAGGTACAAAAGAATAGTAGGTCTTAGTAGTAACGACTTCATGAGATTCTTCAATGATAAAATTATAACTATTGGAAGCAAAATTCACCAAGACCTGCCTTTAACTGGCACTGACTTATCTCTAAACTCAGGAACCTTAGAAACAGCTGTAAAACCAGATATATGTTTAGACTGCTTTGCTTCACTTGATCTTTATCAATTTAATTCAATTATTTCTTCATCTAAACCATCAACCTGCCTCTTAGACCCCATCCCGACTAGGCTACTTAAAGAAGCTTTACCCTTAGTCAACACTTCTCTACTAGATATAACTAATCTATCTTTATTAACAGGCTATGTACCACAGCACTTTAAAGTAGCTGTAATTAAACCTCTTCTGAAAAAGCCCAACCTTGATCCAGAAGTTTTAGCCAACTATAGACCTATATCCAATCTTCCATTTCTCTCTAAGATTCTTGAGAAAGCAGTCGCTAAACAGCTTTGTGACTTTCTGCATAGCAACAGCTTATTTGAGGATTTTCAGTCAGGATTTAGACCTCATCATAGCACAGAGACAGCACTTGTGAAAATTACTAATGACCTCCTAATTGCATCAGACAAAGGACTCATCTCTGTACTGGTGTTATTAGATCTTAGTGCTGCATTTGATACCATTGACCATCATATTTTATTACAGAGATTGGAACATTTAATTGGCATTAAAGGGACTGCTCTAAGCTGGTTTAAGTCTTATTTATCAGATCAATCTCAGTTTGTTCATGTTAACGATGAATCCTCTGTGCACGCCAAAGTTAGTCATGGAGTCCCACAAGGATCTGTGCTCGGTCCAATCCTGTTCACTCTATATATGCTTCCTTTAGGCAATATTATCAGGAAGCACTCCATAAACTTTCATTGTTATGCAGATGATACTCAATTATATTTATCAATCAAGCTGGATGAAACTAATCAGTTAGCTAAACTTCAAATGTGCCTTCAGGAGATTAAAACCTGGATGAGCTGTAATTTTCTAATGTTAAACTCAGATAAAACTGAAGTTATTGCTCTGGGACCCAAGCACCTCCGTGACGCATTATCCAAAGAGATAGTTACTCTGGATGGCATCTCCCTGGCCTCCAGCACCACTGTGAGGAATCTTGGAGTTATTTTTGATCAGGACATGTCCTTTAATTCTCACATAAAGTATACTTCAAGGATCGCCTTTTTTCACCTACGTAATATTGCAAAAATCAGGAATATCCTGTCTAAAAATGATGCAGAAAAACTAGTCCATGCATTTGTTACTTCTAGGCTGGATTACTGCAACTCTTTATTATCAGGCTGCTCAAAAAAAGTCCATAAAGACTCTTCAGCTGATCCAGAATGCGGCAGCACGTGTTCTGATAGGAACCAAGAAAAGAGATCACATCTCTCCTGTTTTAGCTTCTCTGCATTGGCTTCCTGTAAAATCCAGAATAGAATTTAAAATCCTTCTTCTCACCTACAAAGCTCTTCATGGTCAGGCACCATCTTATCTTAAAGAGCTCATAGTACCTTACAACCCTACAAGAGCACTACGCTCCCAGAATGCAGGATTACTTGTGGTTCCTAGAGTCTCTAAAAGTAGAACGGGAGCCAGAACGTTTAGCTATCAGGCTCCTCTCCTGTGGAACCAGGTTCCAGTTTGGGTTCGGGAGGCAGACACCGTCTCCACATTTAAGAGTAGGCTTAAGACTTTCCTTTTTGATAAAGCTTATAGTTAGGGCATAGAATTGAATATTGTTAGGGAGTGAGGAGTTGCAGCGTCCTAACCCGGCCCACCTGCTTCTCGTCATAGTTGTCAGATCTATCTATCATATAATCAAGAATATAATAAACCAAAGGGAGACTTGGCATACAGCCCGATCCGGTTGGGGAGAGTTCTAGCCTGTCCAGGCCCCTCTCTTTACCCTGTCTCTCTTGGTTATGCTGTAGTAGTTTTAGACAGCTGGGGGACTTCCTTCGACACACTGAGCTCCTCTCTCCTATCTTTCTATTTTGTGTGCATCTATGTCCCAGAAATGCTTGTTACTAACCTAGCTCTGGGGAGTCATTCCCCGGAGTCCTTTTGTTCTTTTTCTCCCAGCATGTTTCCTCGGATCAGGGAGGCTCCAAAATCATGGTTGCCGCTTTTGCCATGGTCCCGCTACACGTTCCCTTCCCTGCCACGATCTGCGGTGCCCAGCTACGTCCTTCTGTGCCTTGTAATGCTGCACAGTGCCTTGCTATGCCATGAACTACTACAAAGAACTAATACAAACTACTATTATTTTGATTTATTTGATTTATTTTTTAGGGACTGTTATTGCCACTCTTCATTCTAACCCCAACCGGTCGTCAGACACCGCCTACCAAGAGCCTGGGTCTGTCCGAGGTTTCTTCCCAAAGGGGAGTTTTTCCTTGCCACTGTCACACTGTTGCTTGCTCTGGAGGAAACTACTTGAACTGTTGGGTCCTTGTAAAGTGACTTGAGATAACTCTTGTTATGAATTGATACTATAAATAAAATTGAATTGAATTTAATTGAATTGTTAGATGGATCAATATTGAAATCAATCAATATGAATAAATAAGGTCTCTGTTTTACTGTGTTGCAAAGTGGGATGTAATCAATGACAAAACGATGCCATGTGGCAGAAGAATGTTGTATTACGTTTACTGAGGAGCCCCCCCACCCCCCCAAAAAAAAGAATTGAGGTTTCTATCAAATTGTTGGTCATAAATCGTGATACAAACCAAATCGTGGGTTTGGTGCATCATTACAGCCCTAACATCAACATATCTTATAAATCATCCTTAAAGCCCCTACACACCCTTGCTCCATCCACACAGGTGTAAAAGGACAGTTCAGCAGAAAAAAAAAACATTTTTCATCTTATCTGTAGTGCTACACATCAGTTGTTTTGCTGTGAGTTGCCCAGTATTGGAGATATTGGCCGTGGAGATGTCTGGTTTCTTTCCACTGTAATGGAACTTGCACTTGACTTGTGGTGCTCACAGCTCCAAAAAATATATTGGAAAAACTCAGCCGCAAAGTCTATTTCCAGAAATCCTGCACTGGTGAATCAAGATAATCCATAATGTAAGAAGTATTTTCTTTAAACCATATCTTTAGATATCCCCAACACTGGGCAACTCACACAAAAAAAATCTAGACTGATAACTAGCACTCAAGGTAAGAGGAAAAATATGTATTTCTGATTTTGGGGTGAACTATCCCTTAAGTTGCCTGATTAGACCTTTTCAAGACTGCAGGCAGGCTCAAAGTGGGGTTGAATTATTTTAGGCATTTTCAAAACAAAAAACTAAATTTGACAATGTCAGGTCGATATGTAACTCTGTGAAATTTAATGGAACTTCCAGCTATCGAGTGAAGGAATAATCACATTTTCAGAGGCTCCACTTCCTCCACCAAATAATGTCAATTTAAGATTTTATCTATATTTTTGTGAGATAGTTGTGAGACTCGACAGTGGACATTGTTGGTGTGCAGTTGAGCCATGGTGATGCCGAATAAAGCCAAAAACACTGAAAAACAAACTACAACTGAAGAAACAAGTGATGAGACGAAAACTACCTTGTTAGCAGCTAGTAACGTTCTGGATACCGCGGGCATCATGGATGAAATCAACTGGCTGAATCAGAATGTCGACTCTAAGTTTGAGTTGCTCAATGCTTCCACCATCTGGTCTGAAAATGTCACTGGACGCCGGTGAACAAAGAGTTATCTCAAACGAAGGAGGAACAAACATGAGGCCCAAATTAAAAAGCTGGAGGATCAGTGTTCAAGATGGGCATAGGAGGCTAGGTCACTCAGTGAGAGAGTGGAAGACCTGGTGTCTAGATCAAGACGTCAAAATATTCAGATTATAGTTGTTAAAGGAGGTATGAAAAAATGCAACCCTACAGATTTTGTTTTGAAACTTATTCCAACACTGCTATGAGAAGAAATCTTTGGCAACAAGCCTGTTAATGTGGATCGTGCACACAGGGTGAGTCCGTGTGAGGGCCGCGGCAACAGACTGACCTCCTCTTCAACTTATAAAGAAACAAATACTGAGGCTTTCTTCACAAAAGTTCCCTTTACAACAAAAGGAATACACATCTTTATTTTCCCGGACCTGGGCCCAGCCATAATGAAACAGCATGAGCGATTCAACATCAGAACCAGCTTAAGTCTGAAACGATTCCTCAAGTAACTCAAATAATTTGATTACTAAAAAAAGCTTTGTTTAATCAATGTTACCAACGTATCACGCATGGTGTTTCCGCACGGATGATGATTATTGTCGCACACCGGGCTGATGCTGCTGGCGACGCATGCCATAAAGACTGAGCGTAAAGAGAGTGTATAGTGACATGTCTTCCTCCCTCTCTCTCCACTTTCTCACCTAACTGTTCAGTCAAAAATTAAAAGGTGGAAAAGCCCAAAAAATATTCTTAAAAAAAACAGGCTGGAGAAAACGACAGAAAGTGTCCAATGTTTGGAATCAGCATCTCAACAGAAAACATTGAGTGTAATTTAATCATCCATTCCAGACAAAAGTAAATCACAGAGTGGACGATGAAACCACACCAAACACAGCAACTACCAAAAGCAAAGACAAGAAAATAAATAGCGGTGACCACAATTTGATCTAAAGAGCCGACTTATTGACTATCCCTTCAGAAACAGCTGACTGTTGTTGTTCTCTCACTCTCTCTTTTTACAGAGAAACAGCTGATCAACAGTCTACTAGCATAAGTGTAACAGAGCTGTGTGACATTGTAATCAAATATATAAAAGAAAATAGGTTGACTATCACTAATATTTACATACAGACCTGTATATCGATCAGTCTCAGTTTGAAACTTGTTCTGAAAGTTAAGTTGCATAATTTAAGGTAATGTTTATGTTTAATATTTTTTATGTTTAATGTTTTTTGTGTTTAATGTATGCCTTAGTTAGGCAAACACACAATCAACAACTCAAAAGATACTGAGAAGTACTTGGATAACAAAAACACTTGGAAGGAACTTTGGACTTGGGGCATGTTGGTTCTGGAGGGGAATGAGTGAAGGGAGGTAGAGGGCCCCAGAGGACAACATAGGGTGTTAACTGTGACATGGTTTTACAATTAAACATTATGGCAGACTGTTTACATATATTTTTGGACAATTTTAGGCTGTTACTTAAGCACAGGGATATATCATGCCATTGAGTATGGGTGATGTCATAAGGATAGTGAGCTGGATTGTGCAGGGATGAAATCACCCACTTAAAAGAGGAAAAATGATGGCACATTTAAAAAGCTTGAAAGCTGAAGTTATATTTCTCCAGGAGACACACATCAGGACTGCAGCTAAAAACAACCTAAGCATGTGATGGGGATCACAAATATATCAGTCAACTTTGGCGCTAGAGCCAGAGGGGTAGCCAATATTATTAAGAAGAATGTGCTGTTTGATCATGGGTGCACAGTCAGGGATCCAGATGGCAGGTTTTTAAATTGTAAAAGGGACACTCAATTGTGTTCCTGTCACACTGATAAACGTACATGGTCCAAACTTTGACGACCCTACATTTTTCCAAACGATTTTGAGTAGAATTCGAGAGGTTGGTGAGAAAAACATCAAGGTCTACTACTAATAAAAGATATCAAGGATTTTTATAGATTGTAGAACGCACAACTTAGTTGACATTTGGAGGCTACTAAACACCAACACCAGAGATTACTCTCTTTTTTTCTTCCAGATCATAAATCCTATTCCAGGATTGATTTTATGCTGTTGGATTCTAAACTGATCTCCCGTGTTGCGACCACACAATACCATATTATCTTGATAAGTGATCATGCTCAGGTGTCACTTGACATTAGATTTCACATTCATAGAGATGAATGCACCTGGAAATTTGACAACACAATTTTGAAAGAGAAAGGTTTTCTGGATTATATGTCCGCTAGGCTGCCGTACATAATTGCCACCAATGAAACTGGGGCTGTGAATGATTCTGTACTGTGCGAATCAATTGAAGCAGCGCTTAGTGTGAGCATTATATCCTATGTAGCAGGCAGGAGAAAACAAGCAGAAAAGAGGTTAATGGAGTTAAAAGTATCTGTATCTCAACTACAGCATTCTTACAATATATGGTCTCCCATAGAGATGAGTACAATACAATTTAATCTTAATAAACCTCAGAAATTGTTGGCACGGCAGTTGACAAAGGCCCAAGTCTCCCGGGCCATACTGAGAATAAAATCAGACAATGGGATTGTTCTTACTAACCCTATGAAATAAAAGCTTTACGTGTTAAGGAGTTCTATTCATAACTGTACAAGTCAAACTGTAATCATGACAGACGTAATTAGGTAATTTCTCTCAGAGCTGAACCTCCCTCAGCGGTGAAGCATTGGCAGAGTTAGACAAGGACATCTCTATTGAAGAGATAGTAGAAGCAATTACAGAATTCCCAAATAAAAAGGTACCTGGCTCTGACGGGTACACTATAGAGTTCAATAAGTGCTTCTCTGAGGAGCTGTCTCCACTACTGTTGTGGATGTTTAAGCATGCAGCATCTAATGGTCAACTGCCTGAAATGCTTTATAAGGAAAACATTTCTTTAATTTTGAAAAAGGGCCACAACAAGCCTCTTCTTTTGGACCTGTGTGATTACTCCCAAATGAAACAAAGTTGATAAGCAAATTTCAAGCCAATCGATTAAAAACTTATATCCATACAATTGTGCACCCTGGGTTTTATTCCCAACAGACACATTCACTTCAACTATGGAAGTCCGATGCTGTGCCTTTTACTTGAGATGTGGCTGAGAGAGCTGGGAAAAGTCCTCGACCTGGAGAAGCTCACATTCACAAAGGCAGGGAGGAAGATTGTGCTTGATAGGGCATGGGGACCGGTTTGAAACATTTAAGGGGTCTGAGGGAAGAAGCTGTGGGATGAGGGGTCATGTATATTGATAATGTAATAGTAGCAGTTTCAAGGGGAATTTTTCTTCCTCTCTTTTGACTCCTGGTTTGCTTTTTGATCTAAGTCTTGAGTACGGTGCCTCATAATAATGTATTCAGAATCCGCCAAATAATTACAATTGTATGTTCTTGATTGATGCGTTATAGATGTTAGTTTATGAATAAGAAAATGTAAAAACAATGTTGCTTGTTTGGACAAGTGCAGTCAGTAACCAATGTTGATCTGCAATAAACATATTTTCAAAAAAAGAAATTGAATTTAATGAAAGCTATCAGTTTAGTGTGTGGATGTTTGGTCCAACTTCGGAAATATAGTTGCAGACTAGCTGATAGCTCATATAAATGAGAAAGTTTTTGAGAAGTTTCCCATCAAATCATTGCCCGCTGCACAGTTCATGTACTAGTGCTTTCCTCCTTAATTGTCCTTCACTCTTGTATCAAATCTAAGAATTTCCTGTAGTAAAACTTAAACAAATCTAAAATGTTATTTATCAGCCCGTTCCATATTTTGACAGAAGAGTCATAAAAGACCTTGTGTCCTGTTGGGACACAAGCTTATCTGTTGGCTGCTTCCAAAATTGCATTTTTGACGGACTCTTTTTGTTTAACCCATACTTTTCTCTCTGACCCACTGTGCGGTAATTGGCTGAGCTAGTGATAGCCCCCTTGAGTTCCTGTCATTCTTCCCTGACATCCCTCTGCCACCCCATACTTTTATCCAAAGAGAAATATAACCTAAGATAATTGGATTTTTTCTCTTTCTTCAGTATCCTTCAACTGGCCTTATTTGCTCTTCAGAAACATGAAACTTTCCTTTTGACAAGAACCACAGAACAGCTGACTCTTCACGCATTAAGGGTTTGTACAGCATCTCCACAGCATCTTACACAATGATTATAGATGTGACAACGCTATTTAACATAATTCTTATTATTTGCTAAAAGAGCAAGTTTGCTAATTGACAAAGTGGAAAAAATAGTCAGACAAAGCTCTCGTCCTCAAGCTGTGAATAAAAAACAAAAAACAAAGCCAACTTCTGGTGTTTGTTCTCCCTCTTCATTTGTTATCACAAAGAATTTTCATTTTGAGATTCACATGTGACAAGGCTGCACTTTGTAGTGCAAGACATGCCTTTATTGAGTTTTCCCCACTCACAAAAGGGCACATGGAGAGAACTCCGATAGGATTCTCCCTAGCTACACAGATTGGAAAACACTGTCTGAATAATCACACACTGAAAAGCCACAGACGGAATTGAAATCTAGGGATGGCATTAATCCTGACAGTAAATTCAAATCACACGACACTGCTGGGGCTGATAGCTGACTCTCTGCATCTCAGCCTCTGGATGCTCTTTTCCATCCATAGAATCACACGGGGCATTATGGTTGGCTGCCTGCGGTTTGCTATCTGATTATGTGTTTTATTTAAAGCAGTTCTTTCCTAGTACTAATCAGGCTTTCCATCAGGTTGCCTGTCTGTTTGCCTTTGAATCATTTAACCTCATATGTTAGTGTCAACCAGTGGCAAGCTTATGTAGCCATATCTTAAAATGGTTGTGGTAAAATTCACTTATATTACTTACTATTGGAATTCAGTGCTACCAGCTTCTTCATGTAATAAAATATCACAATAATTACACCCCAGTTACTGGAGATAGCTTATCATCTACTCCTAAAATGGAACATATTACTGACACTCTGATATTTACTTCATTAATTAAGCTCAAACAAGGCAGCATGTCAACACAACACAATATTTGCTTAAAAGTCTGAGATAAATCGGTAAGAGAAAGATTTACACAGAACCAAAATATTTTAGGGCATAATGGCATGCATGTCATTTGCAGGTCTAAATTAGAAATCCTGTTAAATGAAAGCAATGGATGGTTTAAAAAAATTGGTGTAAAGTGTGCATTTCTTTATGAAACTGTTAACATTGGCGGCCAAATTTCAAGGAGTAGGAGATTTTACAGTCACAATGGTAAAAGTCTAATGTGAATTAAAAGTTGTAAGAAAATCATAAAAGGTGCCAAGAGAACACTGTAAAGCATGATTATATTTGATAAAGTCATTACATGCCAAGAAAAAACAGAGATGTAATTATGCACATTTCAGATTATGATTTCTGTTAATAGTATAGTGCATAGTTTCTGCTGCCTGTCATTATTTAGGAATTATAAGTAATGCTAACAATACTGTCGGCGCGTCTACATGATACAAGCCTTCCATGAACGTGCATGCGCCCCCACCCCTCCTCCATGCAGTTGCTAGTAGCCAAGAAGGACACGGAGGATTAAAAAACATGATGGACTCTTGGAGAGTTGTGTGGATCTGATAGTCTTTATTAACTTTGTAGCTAACGGGCATTCAATTATAACAAAAAATTAAGAACTAAAGCTTTAATGCTGCTTCACCATTTATCAATTTTCATTCAGTTGTTCATCGATAGCAATTGGTCAGATTTCCACAGGTTCAGTAAAAAAAAAGAAAGAAAAAAAGATGGATGGTAGCATGATAGTAAATTATATATTTTTCATTAATTTGTAGCATTTCGGTTTTTGTTGGAAACACCAAGTAAGTAGCCGTTGTGTTAATAAACTGCTGTTTCCAAGGGCAAGAATTAATCTCCAAGCCTAACACAGCATATGGATTTATGGGAATATTATTATTGTTGATATTAATGTGCTTGTTTTCACAATGCTGCTGATGTGCTTGTGTTTTAAGCAAACTCTGTATGAAAAGGAAATGTTGACATGATTGATGGGGTTATAGGGTAGTCTTTAATGTTCTTTTGAACTGTAATGAGATGTGGCCGGTTAGTGAGGTCTGCAACACATGTGCTGTCATTGTGGTCTGCTTTTTCTATGCTTGAGCAAGACCACCAACATGGTTAGACAGCAAATTTTGAGATTTTGAGCACACTGATGTTGGGGATGAACTGGCAGTGGATAAACTGCTTGCTGGATGATGCGCTAAATTTTGTCCTTGAATTAGACATGGTGAAGATGATGATTGATTCTTTTATGTGTAAAAATAATGCTATCCACCTGGAGAGGTGAAACTTCTTTAATAGCCATGCAAAAAATACATTAAAGCTGCTTCTAGTTTTTAAAAGGTGATGTTTCCCACTAAAGTACTGCACTTAAGTACACATTAGTGATACATGTAATAAGAAGTCTTTAATGCCACTTTCTACTACATTTATTTGGCTGCTTTAGTTACTAGATTACTTACTATCGTTCAGGTAAACTATGACATTGCTATTATAGTCTTTATTGCTTTTGTGTTACTTGCATGGATCAACTTTTTCTGTTCACTTACAGTATATCATGTAACATTTTTGTCTGCATTTGTATTTTTATTAGTGCTGGTTCATCACGGCGGAGTGTAGCACATCTCCGGTCTGATCTATGAGGAGACCTGCAGCATACTGAAGGGTTTCCTGGAGACAGTAATCTGTGATGCCGTCAGCCAATTGTTTATTTTTTATTTTTCTGGGATTCTTTTATCTGCTTATTTGCAAAGCACTTTGAATTATTAAAGATTGCTTTGCCAAGAATGTTCACCCTTGTAAAACTGTGCTTCATGGGTTTTTAAAGACTCTTTAGAGTCTTTTAAGACTTTAAAGTCCTGTGAAGAGACAAGCAGTGGGATGTGGATAATTAAAATTACCAAATGAAAAAGGTAGATGAGAAGACTGAGGCTCAGTGTGTTTAGCTCATGGATGTATTAACGGTTTAGCTACAGCTTTCAGGGAAGCTAGAAGTCTGTGCCTTCTACTCTAGCTAGCTGCACACTCAAGTTGACTGAAGTCTGTCTGTTGATTGAATGTTTTTGCAGATATTAAGACTTGTCATAGCAGGAAAGGCCACTGTGCACAGCAATTGCTCCGCTTCATCAAGTGTGACAGAGCCAGCATGTACAATATCAGAGCCATCGTTAGTGTATTAGTAACACCTGTGTTTTTACTACTATGACAAGTAAAAATGACTTTTGTGAAAAGAAGGCCAGTACTGGGTACTTGAAACCAAAAGGAATTTCAGCCATCATTACAGAAGATAGTAATAAACTTGACTTTAAGTGTGACAACTGAGAAGTCTCTTTCATAATTTATATATTTTTTCGGTTAATCAATTATTTTCTGACCGGATTTGTATGTCATTTTTAATATGCATCCCCACTATATTCCTTGTCACACTTTAAATAATTTTGAATTTAGTTCAAATGCAAATGCAATAATGTATCAATTTAATTATCAAGTCTAACTCACCAGCCTACCAGCAGTATAAATCATTTAGAGGGTGGAAGCCAAGAAGGTCAGATCTCCAACAGGGTTTTCAAAACATCAACATAAATAGCATGCATTTTAATTTTTCTTTTCTTTTTTTCATGGGACTACTCCTAAAGGGTGTAATGAAAACAGTGCAGGCGAGAGACAGTGAGTAATTGCAGGCTTGGCAATGTTATCCATTACAGCTGAGAGCATTGGGAGGAGGGTACGCTCACCAAGAAATGCTGTTCCTATTTACATTTAGACAAGCCTTTCTTTAATGTCAAACACCCTCTCCTTCATGACAGGGTTAACAGTCTTTTAATCTGCGGTTGACGGGCAAAGTCTTGTGACTGATAAACCACCGTGCAGGCCAGTCTGGCAACAGTGGTGTTGGCGAAAGTAAATACTTGTCTAATGCAGGTTTTTCCTTACTAACTGGAAGTTATAGGTTCTTGTTGTTCACAAAGCTTGCAGAGTCATAACTGCTGTACTGTTGAGCGCAATCCATCATTATAAATGACCTGTTTTACATTCTTCCAGATATGATTTATAAGGTCATCTATAATCATTGCAGTTGCAATCATATCAAAATGAAATCCATTCTGCCACATATGAAGGTAAACAAATTATTGCATAACTCCAGCAGCAGTTTTTTTCCTCCATTATGCCTTAGTTATGACCCTTCACTGGCAGCTGAAATGTGTCACAGTCCATCATAAAATCCACTCTTACATTTCTTTTAATGCAATTTATTTTTTATATGTTGTTTAACAATCCAATCTGACAAACTCTCTTGAATGAAACATAAAGCAGCTTTTTTTATGAGCACATCTTTATTTAAAAAACAACTAAGCCGAAGAACAGAAATGTTTTGCGTGCAAAAATCCTCATGAACACAACTCAGTAAGCCACAATTTGTAAAATATTTTAGAACTTTTTTTTTTAAACACAGTTTTATGGATGGCGTTTTATTTTTTACAGTCTGGCTTTAAATGTACATTATGTCAAAATGTGACAAAATAAAGTGCACAGTTTCAGTTTGTCAGCAGAACGACTGGCTTGTTTGCTTTCCATCACAGTACAAGTGCATTCAGTGCAGCTAAGAGAAAAAATAAAGAAATGAGACAAACAAGGCATCAGTAACACAACTTTTAAGCCACTTTTCACTGATAAAAAAGACCCTAAAATATTCCAAACGATCCATCAGCCACCAGCTTCTTACTTTAAAATAAAGCCTCATAGAACTCTTTTGACCTGTAAAATTGGCTACAAATAAAACTTAAAAATATTGAATCCTTAAAATGACTCACTTGTCTCTAAGCTATAACTAAATTTGTGCCAGCTCTCTTTCTTTGTATCTTTTATTACTCTTCTTCCTTTTGCCCTTAGTCTCTTCTATCCCATTGCATCACTACCAAACGGCTTGTCCTCAATTCTCTACAAGCTTTATTGCAAATACTTACAGTAAAAAACTGGTCTACTCAAAACTCCTTCCATCTTGCCCTGAATAATTGAATCTCCTTGATCTATTATACTGTCCACTCATAATCTACCAAAACCATTCAAGACTTCTGATACATGTGTATGCAGAAAGTCTTCAAGCACAGTTCTATGACTATCTGGAATTCTTCTCCCCAAACTGAACTATAAACTCCCTGGTCAGAGCCGCAACCCTTAGGCCACAAGTGCACCACTTTCTTCTCATATATCAAAAAATATTGATTTATATACAGCTAAAGAGGCTACAATCAATATTTCTTCTGTTACAATGGATCAAATGGTTGTGTGTAATGTTAAAGGGTGTGCTTGTATTGATGAATTGAGAGAATCTGAAAACTTCCACCAAACACTGCAGGTTTTCTTTGCTATATGGAGCTTTACTGTGTCATTCAGCTCAATGAGCATGTTTACATGCACACCAATATTCCACTATTATTCCGAATATTACAATATTCCGAATTTGATACATGTCATGTAAACAGCATGTTCGGTTTGGATATTCAAAATACGGACTTTTTCCGAGTATAGCATTTTCCGATTAAGACATAATAATAATAATAATCTTTACTTGTAGAGCACTTTTCAAAAACAAGTTACACAGTGCTTTAACAAGTGTAAAGACAATAATATCCAAGAGACAATAATACAAAAAGACAAAAGCATGAAAACATTGAAAAGACTAAAATACAGATAAATATAAAATTTGTAAAATACAATAAAAATAAAAGGGATAAAGTAAAGTCAAATAAGATCGGGAAAGGCTCTCCTATAAAAGTATGTTTTAAGAAGCGACTTAAAAGAGTTCACTGACTCAGCTGACCTGACATGTCATGGAGCTTTAGGAAATGTAGGACCCACGTGCCTCTTCTTGTATAAGGCTTATGGTCAGATCTGTGGATATGCGCTCACATCACTACGCCAAGCTTTTAAAGAAGCCGGTTGAAGGAATGAAAGAGTGACGCTGTGTTTGCACGGTCCAACAAGTCCACCACCGCTGGTAAACTTTAAAAACATTGTATTTTGCACGGTTACATGTAAAAGGGAATATAAGTGGAATATTCACTTTCATTAGCCATGTAAACAGCTCAGACGGAATATTAACTTTTTCGGAATAAGGGCAAAAAAACTGAATATTATGTGCATGTAAGTAAGTCATTGTTTTGGTTTACTTTTACGGCTCTGATACTAACTACAGAAAAAACATGTTCAATCCCTGAAAGATAATTACTGTAGTTCTTAATGTAAAATCATCATTGTAGCAAAAATATTTCAGTATTTTGTGCAAATGGTATACATTTACACAGTTCACGTGTGCTGTTTAAAGGTCAGAAGTTGATAACTGCAATTTGTTTTCAGGGATTCAGGGATCTATGCAAGATGCATTGTGGGCATGCATCCAATGGTCTTCTTTTTATTAAAAGCCATTTTTGTGACTGAATGTCATGTCTAAGGCACAGTGTCAGGTATGAAAGGTAGCTACATGTGAGAGCGCTCTAATGGATACTTTCAACTCCCCGCTTCCACCCTTCCATAATGCCACACAAACAGACTTCCACATTTATATGTTAAGCATCCTTGGTGATGCAAAATGCTGTCACTGTGCATTACGAAGAGCTCATTTGTATTTTAAGATTACAGATCGAGATTGAGATCATACTAAACAATACAGCAGCATTGCAGCAAGACCTTAGTAAAAAGCAGTTGGATATTGGTTGAATATTGCTGTATTTCAGCAATATCAGTGAGCTGTGACCAATCAGTAACCAATCAGTGAGCCAGTCCGTGAGCTGTAATTTGTGAAATACAACTTTTACCTGAGTGAACACAATCCCAAATGTGTTAACAGGAAAAGTACCGTAGCCACAACAAATATTCAGATGTACGAGAAAATAACTTGTTATTCAATAACAACTCCATCTTTTTTGCATGGGTGCATTTAAAACAGAAATTCATACATTTTGTTCAGTCGAGGATTGGTATTTTATTTGGGAAATATAGGAGGCACAGGCACATAAGTATGAGGTGTGAGGGGTGCGGGGGCCATTTATGAAATGATTAAAGGTTTCCATCTGAAAGAATCATAAAAACATATAGCCAACTCCACATACTGGTAGTCTCAGTATCTGTAAAGCATCATTGAATATTTAATTCTAAATAAAAAACTATGTAATGCTAAGTATCAATGCAAGTAACATAATATAAGACAATTAATCTGTGAGAGGAAATTCAGACGTAACAGCTGTACAAGAAACCATCAAAAGAAGGAAGAGTTCTATTGTGCTTTGAAACGACTACACAAGCACCATTTGAAACTCAACTTCACGCTGAAATGACCAAATACAAAGCAAAAAGAAATTATTAAAAAAATACCAATCTAAGTAGATTGACGTGATACCAATAAAATGGGGTGCAAATGATGTGCAAGTTTTAAATGGTCCATGTTGAATTCTGTCTAAAATTCTCTGCAACGTCATTATTATTTTTATATTAGAAAAAAACTGTATTTAAATTTTGGAGGGGCTCAGCTAAAGAACAAAGAGAGGTTTAGAAGACAAAAACCAAAATAACAAAAGATTAAAAAAAAAAAATGTGGGGAATAAAATACAGACAGAAAGACCTTTTTTATTCTGCAGCCCCGATGAACATGCTGCTGGATAGCTTTTATCATTGTGCAATGTTGCTGAAAGGCGCCTTCTGTGGCTGCTGAAAGCACCGTAGTTGTCAAAGAGGCTTGGTGTCACACAGTGTAAGAGTGTGTTAGTGCTGGGAGAGAAAAAATAAACAGAAGGCAGAATTGAAGCTAAAAGAAAAGCTTTCTAATGAATGGAGATTGAACAGTTCAAATACATTCTGCCTGAAAATACAATACCTGCACTATATCATTTAAATCTTTGAGTGAAAACAATAAAGGCCTTTAGCTTCAAGGCGACGTCTCATGCTACTCTAAAGAGGAAAAGGAGGAGGAGGGTCATCAGTTGGTTCAGCAGGTCCACAGAGCTTTCTTTCCTGACATGGCGTTGGAGTGATCGGTGTGAGTGGAATTTGACTGAAATTATTAGTTATTATATTCACTTTGTATGGGTGGCTGTCTGCAGTATCTGCAGTGTCAAGCATGCATCAACAGTTAGGATGAGGGGAAGAGAACACATGCAGTCTACTTTAAAGTCAAGACTAATTTACAGATTTTCCTTGTGAGAATGCTTGTGGATGACTGAATGTGTTGTGGAAAGGGAAAGTATCAGATTTCCTCTTCCAAACCCTTCATACACACCAACAAAGTATCTCAATTCTCTGTAGGGTTTATCTCGCTCCCTTCACAATGCTCTGCCTGAAAAAATATTGTTTAATCAATGTCCCCGAAAAGAACTTTGGTCATATCAGCATCTCCTGTGACAGGTTCTAGGCGACTGTTGGTCCCATTATTTCATCTCTGATATCTCCTCCTCCCATGTCAGGTTGGTCCTCGGCAACATTCACACTGCAGTCAATCTCGCCTTTTGTCATGATGCTGCAAACTGGGACTATACTGTCGAACTGCGTGCCAAGAGATAGATTGGCAAGTGAACGAGAAAATAACCAGAGGTCACAAGTTGTGATAACAAGACGGGGAGTGAGCAAGAAACTAGCACCCTGTAAACACACACCGGGGAGTAACAGCAAGACTTATATACTATCTGAGAGTTTAAATCTCCATGGAAATAAAACAAAATAGAGTAGATGAAGTTAGACAGTTTGCTCCATTGACTCTGTGAAGGACAAAAGGGAATACCACAGATGGATATTTTTATGGTCCCTTCATTTCCATGGACCAGCTGCTGTATGAAGACACATACACCAACACACACATACATACTCTCTTTCATGCAAATCCATTGCCATAAAACTTCCAATGATGTAACATGAAATTAGCCAATGCAATGTCGCTCTGTCTCCATCCCATCCCTCTGTGATAGATGGCTTATTACAGTGTTTGTGTGTGTGTGTGTGTGTGTGTGTGTGTGTGTGTGTGTGTGTGTGTGTGTGTGTGTGTGTGTGTGTGTGTGTGTGTGTGTGTGTGTGTGTGTGTGTGTGAGACACCTCCTATTTTGCCCCTGACATCATTCACTATGAGCATTTACAGATCACAATGGAAAGAGTCTTATTGCCTTCAGCTGCAGCCAGGAAACACAATGTTGGAATTCGAAATGCGACATGCGATTCTGGAAATGCCCATCTATAAATTGTCGAGTAACCTAACTTTAGAAAATGCCCTCCTAGTACCTCTTCACCGTGCCAAGGCAATTTCCTGCAGAAAAGGTTGGTAGTAAATATAGTTAATTTGCTAAGGCGGCAATGTTACGCCAACACCCTGTTAAAACAAGACGTGAGATATTGGCTTGATTCTTCCCACAATTGGGATGTGAGAACTGAAACCATAAACTAGTCCTGGATAGGTTTAACCCCAAACTGACCACCAAGAAGGTAAGCATTGACTCCCCCGTTGAAAATACATCAGAAATAAATAAGGAACTGGCACTGCATTGTTTCAAATCAGCCAAAGAAAGTTGAAGTGTTTCATAATGTTTCAATGGCTTCCTACAAAGGAAACCAACCAGAAACTTTTTTGAACTAAGAAATCAGATATCACATATCGGCTGTGGGGCGGCTGTGGCTCAGTGGTAGAGCGGTTGCCTGCCAATTGGAAGGTTGGTGGTTCAATCCCCGGCCCTGCAGTCCCATGTCGAAGTGTCCTTGGGCAAGACACTGAACCCCGAGTTGCCCCCGATGCTGTGTCATCGGAGTGTGAATGTGTGTGCATGTTTATCTGATGAGCAGATGGCACCTTGTACGGCAGCCTCGGCCACAGTGTATGAATGTGTGTGAATGGTGAATGTTTCCTGTACTGTGTAAAAGCGCTTTGAGTAGTCGTTAAGACTAGAAAAGCGCTATATAAATACAGCACATTTACATATCATTTTACTTATTTAGGCCAGATATCAGTTTCCTTGGGCTGTGTTTGTGTTGGCATTTTAAACTCAAGTCGATTTATGAGAACTATGGTTGACTGCTTCTCAGATCTCTGCAGGGTAAATCCAGACAGCTAGCTAGACTATCTGTCCAATCTGAGTTTTCTTCTGCATGACTAAAACAACTTTTAAATGTACACATGTTCCACCAAAACAAGTTCCTTGCGAGCCTATTTTGCAGCAGCACTGCGGTTTTTCTCCAGTGTTTAGCACCACCCAAGATGATTGTGATTGGTTTAAAGGAATGCCATTTCACCAGAGCACGTTTTCCTCCCATTCACGTATGCAATGTGGAGTAGCAAGACTCTCCACCAACGCAAGGAGCGTCTGGTATAGCAAGACAAGATGTCTTAGTGCTTCTATCCCATAACCTAGATGACTTAGAACATTATGAAACATTATAATTATATGTGTTTGCATGGAGCATTCAGATGCTATTCTGCAATATAATCAAACCCATAGAAACTGACAAAGCCAAAGCCCTGCGTGGTTCAGTCAAAGTCCATTTGCAACTGTATGTAAGTGACAAGCCAGAATCAGAAAACCAACTGTAGCATCAGCTTATCTGTAAGAAAAAAAGAACTGGTCCTTTCAGCGGGCCGTTGCCATTAAGTTTAGCGACTAGTTTAGTGACTTTGAGCTGGGTATGGAGCACTGTGAGGTCCCACTCATTTAAACGGCTGGTGCAGTTAACTTTAGTGGTGACAGTTAAGTTTAGGCACCAAAATGACAAGTTAAGATTAGAGAAAAATGGTTTGGGATAAAACACAGATCCCTTTTAGTACTCCCAGGACACAAACACATGCTTCCTGAGTCTTGTTTTCCCCAGCGACATGAACTCCGCTACCACACCGACCATGCGCATACAGCAGCAATGTGGCGCATGCACCAATTACATTGAATACATAATAATTACAGTGCATTACTTTTCATAGCTATATAAATGGTTTATGACAACAGCCTGTGCCACTCCCACAATGGTTAGTCACTAATTCCTCAATGACTCACTGCCATTGCTGTTGACTTGTTTTTGACTTTGATTTATTTTTGCAAGTAATGTCCTTATCCCAGCTTGATTAGATTTTAGCCAGGAGGCTAACCTTTATGGCACTGGCACTAATGCAATCTGCAATCATTTAGATTGTAACACAAAACATCAAAATGCCCTGTGATTAAGCAAACGCAGAAATCCTATACCTTCAGGAGGATATAGGAAGTGTATCTTAAGTTCAATCAGGAAGACTCCTGCTTCCTCCTATCAGCTGATTTAGAGTTAGCCATAATCTCTATCACCCAATCACATCTTTGCTGTCAATATTTAAATCTGTTCTCCTCTCTGTTGTCTGTTGCTGTCAGCTGTCATTTCAGTATGAATCAATCCTCCATCCCATTCACCTCCAGTTGTGTCTTTCCAGCGCCCAGGTCTGAGCTCACCAGAAGTCTGCTGCTGTTGTTGTTGTTGTTATCCACCCAGATCTCGGCATCCTTTTCCATTCATCACCACCAGTGTCTAGACTTCATCAAGTAATAGCGTCAGAATGGGGTCCTGTCGCCAAAACTTTTCTAATTTATTATCATATTTATTGTGCACTTAATCAATAAGTAAGTGTTCACTCAATGAAGGCTATGATTGAAATTAAATGAATTTGTCAGACAAAGGGAATAAGACATCCATTCTTATAGTTTCTTTTACACAAACACAGCAAAGGCTGTAAAAATCTCAGCCATGAACAACTTCTCTCTCTCTCTCTCTCTCTCTCTCTCTCTCTCTCAGTGTATACAGTATATACAGTATATATGATCTTGGTGATCAGAGACCACAAGAGTGAGTCCAGGAATTCAATGTTTCCAACCAACTTGAGATGTTACCGAGCACTGCAAGGTCCATGTTGATGTCTCAGGGGTTCTTTTGACTGGTGTGAAACCTTGAATCACCCATCCACTGCCACAATATTTAGCTAGAGAATGGCTTCCCATTCGCCCAACCATCTTTGGTTTCATGCCTAAGGCACAACCTTTCTTTCTGCAGTTTTCTACCAAACTGTGGTTTCTTCTTTATTATCTATCCCAAAAAAACTGTAGGCTACTATGTTATTGTTAACTTAATATTAACTTTATTTTCTCGTGCACATGCATAGCCTATCACAATGACACAATATGTTAAACTCGTCAATGACGAAGGCTAAGAATTGGGCATTATCAACATATTATACCATAAAATCCCTGCACTGAAAAACAGAATATTCAACTAAACTACATAAACTAATTAAACCCACCGGGTCGCCTGCAACCCTCTTATGTATGTATGTTTCACATCAAGCATTAAACCACAAAAGTTGGATGCTCAGATTCTCAGCAATTCAATTGGTCAGTTCAATTTACAGAAATCATAAGCATGATTCCTAATCTAATTCATAATGATCATGCTAATGAACAAAAGAGATGTAAAAACATATAAAAGATACACAATGCATAGGTATCATATATGCTCGTAAATAATAACAATAGACCCACTATTAATTACATTATCTTAATGAGCAAGGACGTTCAACCATCGCCAATATATCGAATCAACAGCCAGGTGTAACCTAGCTAACAGGTGTAACCTAGCTAACAGGTGTAACCTAGTAAACAGGTGTAACCTAGCTAACAGGTGTAACCTAGCTAACAGGTGTAACCTAGCTAACAGGTGTAACCTAGTAAACAGGTGTAACCTAGCTAACAGGTGTAACCTAGTAAACAGGTGTAACCTAGCAAACAGGTGTAACCTAGCTAATAGGTGTAACCTAGTAAACAGGTGTAACCTAGTAAACAGGTGTAACCTAGCTAACAGTTGTAACCTAGCTGATAGGTGTAACCTAGCTAACAGGTGTAACCTAGTAAACAGGTGTAACCTAGCTAATAGGTGTAACCTAGCTAACAGGTTTAGTTTCTCTCACTTTTTTCTCCGTGTGCCTTGGGGGAGGCGCTTGACCACGCTGTTCTCTGACACGCGCTCACAATCACACCTGATAGTTGTACAAAACTAAAGTAACAAGACAATTTTGTAAAATGTGAGTAGAAAGTACCGATATTTGTGTTAAAATGTAAGGAGAACAAGTAAAAAGTCGGCCAAAAAATAAATAGTAAAGTAAAAATATCTGAAATATATCGAAATTGAAAAAATCTACTTGAGTACAGTAACAAAGTATTTGTATTTCATTACTTCCCATCTCTGTATTTTACACTTTATTTTTTATTGCATGCAGGCCTATGTGTCGCCCTTTTTCCGCACTCTCCCAATATTGTTTACCACTATTTTGAGATTTCCCTTCATACTATGCTTTTTGCCTCCAACTTTGTCAGTTTAATATATTTCCTTTCTTGACTACCTCTTTTGCCATCTTATCTACTCTCTCATTTCCTTGAATTCCAGTAAGTGAAAGTACCCACATGAACACTCCTGAACCGTGTTGCTGGGTATGATTGTTTTTGTTAGGTTGCTGTGTACACAATGAAACTATCCCCAGTTTTTTTTTGTTTAGTTTTCACCGCAGGACAGCCATGACATCCAGCAAGCCCAATGTGGAACGTCAATGGGCTGTCATGGCTGGATCTCACTTCTCTTATTTGATAGCTTGTTGTTCTGTCCCTCCTTCATGAAAGCCGTCTCAAAGCTCTTACTCTTGCCCTAAAAAGCGAGGAGAAAATGAATAACTGGCAGCGATCAGCAAAACAGGGAAATCCCCTCTTGATATACTGTGGTCATTGTGTGCTAAGCTGGTCACATATTACTGCATAGACCTTTAAATAAACACAGCAGTACAGATAATTTCAAAACTTCTCACATGTCAGTCAGCTTATCATTTGTCAACCTGAATAATGGTGTATGATAAGACAGATCAAAGGCTAAACTAAACCTAACTGTGCACACTATGACAAAACCATCTCCTTCCTCAGTGTCTGGTAGGGTGAGTTGTCTGTAGCTGGGTACCATGCATCTCAGTGACAGGACACAGATGGTGTCTGACAGAGGTCACACATGCTGCACAATCAGGATCCCTCTCCAACGGTGGCAGTTCTCAACTGGTCGGATTATTCATTATTCATAAATAAGTCACTGGAAAGAGTGTAATTGCTGCAAATTACAGCCTACTGAAGCTTAAAGATGATGTAATTTCAGTTTGGAGACATTGCATTAATGACTCATCAAACTAAGGAAGTGCAAGTTGGCATATGGCTAATGTAGATTCCGAGAGACCATTAAACTATTGTCATTTCACTGTATTTCATCATGAAACTGGTCGGTTTGAAACAGTTTTTGCTAATAGGAGAAAATCAGTACAATTTAAAATGTTTTTTTTAGTGACAGGACTGTGCAAAATGTTGAAAGACATACAGTGACAGAAGTGAAACAAGGCATTTCACCTTCACTTCATTTAATAAAACGTGGAACGCTGGAGTGCTTTGTGCTGAAAATTGTGAATGTCCTTCAGTGACAATGTTCCTGCCTGAACTGACCACAAACTAAACAAACAAAAGAAAAGAGTTCATGTTTGAGGCTTTCGCTCTGTGTAATTGTGTAAAAATAAGTGACACACACATAACGCAATGGGTCAAACTCATCTTGAGTTCTGAAAGATTGTTGCATTGTTATGTCTGCTTCTATTTTCGCAGAGGTCTTTGTGGATTTCTTCACTCAATGGATAATCAGGTTAAATCTCAGCTGACTTAGAGAAAGACATGTTGTAGACCAGCAGCCTGGCCCACATACTGGTAACAGCAGCTCTCAACAATCAATCAACAATAAGGCAAACTTCAATTATATATTTCTATCATCACTGCTGGTCTTTTTAAATGGTGTGGAAACAATGCGTTTTTCTTCAATTTCACAGCAACCTTACGTCACCTCCCAGCATCAGTGGCCATTTGTGATTTTGCCTGGTAAGCATTTCAGCACCAACTTTTTTATGTTTTTACATTAAAGGGAAATGATAACAGATGCATTTTGATCTGATAATGGCCTGTACCACTGCAAAGGGGGGTACATGAATGATTGGGAGATAGCAGCCTACAGCCACCAAAATAGGTATTAAAGGCTTGCGACAAGATCCGAGAGAGGACTGGGACGATGGCAGACCTTTTGTTCCCAACCTTCAATGCAGTGAGGGTTCCATTCTCGTTCAGTCTGAAGTTGTTTCCCTCCATCAACAGCACAGATAAGTGCAGGTCCCACAGAGAGATGAAGGAAGAAACACATTATAGAAAAAGTGTGATGCAAAGGAAACACCAGCGGCTCCCTCAGGATATCAGCCCTGCACCCCATCACTTCTGACAAAGGAACAGTGTTCACCATGACAAAGAAAGAGGATTCTCCCAACTAAGTAGAAATATAAAAAAAAACATGTTTAGTCACTGGAAGGTTTTTCATGAGGAGAAGTCAAATCTTTTCTATCATATATATCATATTATATATTGAAAAAAATAAATATATATATTATAATATTCCTACACTCACTTTACTCACTTTTTTTAAAGCACAAGTTAATGTTACCCCAGGACACTGTTTTGGATTTCACTGTTCTAATCTATCCTTTCTTATATGGGAAAGATATTCCACCTGTGACAAGAATACCAACTAGAGGTTTCATTTAAATCTTCTTAGTTGGTGGCCCGAGTTAAGATTTAAATCAAAAGAATAACAGGAATTTATTAAATAGATAGCTTTGCAATGTCAGACAACATCTACTACTTGAACTACATGTTGCAAATGTAAAACTGTAATACTGGAAATGTCTGACATCTGTCTCAAACAAAAGATGATTAAGCTGTTAGGTGTCATAATGAATAATAATACCTTTATAAGCACATATGAGGTAAGGCATATGAGGAAAAGAAGCAGGAAATTCAGAGTGTGCCTGATGCTTGGCACATATTCCAGTAAGGAGTTTTTTTTATCCTGGGTGTATGTCGAGTGGATGTGAGGGATATAGTATTTATATATATAGTATTTGTGTGGCAGTGTTAGTCCTACTACTACTTCGGCTAGTGGCATGAGTCCTAATCACCAGTTCACATAATAATAGCGTAACTGCTTCATAAAAACATGTTCTAGCTATAAAAAAAGCGTATTTCACCCATGTCTCAGTCTTGTGAGTCGTAGAAAGTTTCTATAGCATAAAGTATGATAAAGTTATATGGGTCTAAAGAGGTTTTGGTTTGAGCACTGTTTGGGACAATTTCCCCATTGTCATATTTGTTTCAATATTTCTTTGCATCGATGATTGTTGTTTTTGCATCTATTTACTGCGTATGGGTTGTCAACGCTGCAAGTTTTTCACAAAACTTCTATACAGAAGATATATATTAAGAAGAATAATAAGTCTGACCCTTGTGCTTTGCACAGCAGGCACACTAAATTAAGTCTTAGTCCCAAATCTCAGACAGTTATTACTAAGCTCTGAGAAGGAACCATGATAATATGATACCATGATCATTTTTTTGCGCACGATTAACGCATGTGTGTTCTGTGATTTGGGCCTCTGGCTCACCACGGTGAAGTGAAGGTCTGACCTACAAGGAGACCCGCAGTGTGTTGAAGGTGTTCCTGGAGAACGTTATCCATGATGCCATCCCCCGACACCGAGCACGCCAAGGAAAAGACAGTGGCCGCCGTGAAGTGTTCTGTATAAAAATAAACGTATACGGCAAGTTTTTTGTACTTTACGGAACCAACTAAAGTTCTGCATAACGCTTGTAACCGTAAGTGAATTAACTGATTTTAACTAATACCAAAGTCTTTTCTAAAATTAACAAGGGAGTTTTTGTCCCCAACCCTAGCCAAACTGTGAGTGTTTCACAACGTTACGTTAACTGCGTCATGTCGATATGGATGGAAAATGTTCCTGTGGGAAGGGCCCGGGCTACAAAGAGGGGTACAGGGTGGCACTGCACCCCCACCCCCACCCCAAAAGAGGGTGTCCTTGTCACATGACCAATTAATGTTTCCATGGTGACTATCCAAAACTATGATACCATGGAACCAGCACAGGAATTGTTTTTTTTAGGTGGCAGACTGAGCCTATAGAAAATGTGTATTGTATTCAGATATACAATTTGTTTAAAATGAAAACAAGGGAAACTAATAATGGGTGTGATGTTTTATTTAGCAGAATTACATTATGTTGTTCTATCCTATCCAATATTTCCTATATTTCTAAGCATAATTTCTATGCTGTATTCTGATAAAATGTCCTTAACCTTGTATTTATACAGAGCAAATGACAATATAATGCATTAGGTAAAATGTAAAAAAATGTATTTACTGTACAAATCAACAGTAATTAGGGATTACAAATTTCCAATTTATAACTAGTCAGGAACAAGATCTAGGAAGCGACACGAGTAGCAGTATAGTCTTTAATATCATAATCTCTTTTAATGTATGGAGGAGTTTTGCAATTAGATTGACATTTTTAGCATGCTGCAGAAAATCAGTTGCCAGATGCAGATCATGACATCTTGACTGTACGTTGCTTTGCAAAGGTATTCATTTTTTCTTTTCAACCTTTAATAGCAGAACTGAAAATAATTTTAACTAAAATTATAGCAGCATACAAGCACAGTGTTGAGAGCAGCAAGATGTTTTCTTGCACAGCTTGGCAGTACAAATGCCATTTCATTAGAAGGAGAAGGTCAATTGTATCCATCACCCTTGTTGAGACAATTGAACAATTGTGTGGCAGCTAAAACATCATCAATTGATGAAAGACTAACATTGATCTGAAGAAATAGGCCTAAGCAGCAAAGTGCCTGAAACAGTAGTTGGGCTGTGTTGCTTTAACAAAATAAGCCTCTGAGGCACAGCCATAAATGATAAGCCTTTAATTAGCAACGTAAATGAATGCAATTCTGAACTATTTTACATAATTACCAGGTGTTTGGGATAAGTGAAGATTGTTCATTTGTGCATCTACATTAATTAGCACAGAGGTGACCTATGAAGCCAGGTATTATAATTCAATTTATCTGTAGACTCCTTAGAGGAATGTAAAAAATATTGTTCAATACTTTAATACAAGTGTCTTGCTTTTACTGATTATACAGTTTTGTTCCCAAGACCAGAGGTTTATTCTGTATGGTAACTTGTCATAAATATGTAGAAGATAAATACAGTGTATCTTCCCTCCGGTATGCTCTTTAACCTAAACAAAGCTGACACAGAGGCCCTGTTCACACAGGCCAGCGTGATATCTCTGAAGTCTAGTTGGGGAGAGTCGTTCCCCCAGTCAATGCATGAATAATGTATGAATGATCTGGAGACATCATTTAGTGATGCTGTCAATATCAGCTGAGACCCTGGCCACCCCTGTGGATGCTGCCCTTTACCACAACCTTTAAAAGGTAGATTCCCTTACTGCAAAGATGCACTTGTTTTCTAAAATAGCCAAATCATAAGATAGAAATAAGGGTATGTATTTCTTTTTTGTCTCAGTGTTCTGGTTCCTATGATTCCTGTTTTTTCTTGGACTACATCCTGGTATAGTTTTGCTGGCTTTATCCATGACTTCTTTTGTTTTTATGTGAATTGTTGTTTATTAAATCCTCAAGCTGATCACTTCTGCCTGGCTATCTCTGCATTTGGGTCCTACTATTCTCTGAGACATGACAGAGTGTTATGTTCGTATACACAGTGTAAATAGGCACAAGAGGACGGCTCGGCATAAAAAGCACAAGACGCCCCATGTCATGTGTGGTAAAGGTTAGGCTACTAAAATAGTAGTTGGATTGGGAAACTCTGTGGTTTTTCTTCAATATTTTAAAAAGTCAACTCATCAATGATAATGTTTATTAAACACTAACCAATGTTCCCTAACCATAAGCAAGTGCTTGAGTTACCTAAAAGTGACCATGGAAACCTAAACAATGATTTAGTTTCCAGGAGAATGTATCGTAGGTCAAATTAATTTAGCATGTTAACAGTGAACATTTTGCGTATAGATACAACAAACATTTCATCTTGTTAAATAATGCACACAAAAAACATGCTCTGGCCAGCCTTACGTTTCTTACAAGGAATAATAGCCAAGTTAATTTAGTTACAAATGATTAGGAAACTTGAAGCTTGAATTGCAGAGATCTGAAATCTCCAAAAAGCAAAGTTCACTGACCCTGAAAATACATTTTCACATTACCCCATGTTCCTGTTTTACCCATCCACATTATCCAAATGACTCAGTAAAACTGCTTCTTTAAGCAGAAGGCACATAATCCTAGAAAGAAGGAGAAGAAAAGAGTTGTGATTGGACACAAACGTAACACACCTTCTTTTCCAATCTCTCAACATTGAAATGTCGTGTTTCGTATGTGATGTGCCTTCTGGTGTATGATTGGCTAAAAAAAGTGTCCTTTCTCACTTTCTTCCTGACAGGTACTTTTCATGAAAATCAAAATATACAGTGTGTTGATGGGATTGCATTCACTCCAGTCCCAAAATCAAGGCAACTCTCTCTCTTTTTAGAGCAATACAAGCTGATGCAATAAGTCTCTTGCTCAAATAAATATTTAACATTCACCATCTATACATGAAAAGTAAGTGCTGTGTTGAGACAAAGCTCCTTGGGGGATGACTCATGATTCATTTTGCAGACAACCTAAAGGAGATTCTACAATTCTGCAACTCTGGAAATGCCTTTTGTAGATATTTATGTGAATTATCAAAATAGTATCCCCCACGCATGTCATTTTGAGATAACCGTATAAGCTATATTTAAACACTGTAGAGAAGGATGTAACAACAAGACTTTATACACCATGCAACTGAATGAATGATACCTGGTGGAAGAGTTTCAGGAGTATTAGGAACTGCTGCATGTTGGCCTCTTGAGAAATTAAGGAAATAGGAAAGACAAACCTTTGACTGAAAAAACTCACAAAGTGTAAGAAATTAGTGTAAAAAGCTTATGTGGGATCTCAATTTCATCAAGTGAGTCCAAATAAAGCTTAGCACTCAAAGGCAAAGCTGTGTCATCTTCTGGCTCTGTACAGTATATCACTTTAGCGGTCAATGAAATCAATGTGTAGCTGTGACCCTACAGTAGGTGAGACAAACCGTTCCATCATGGCAAGAAGGTCACAATTTCCAGCTCCCTCCCCTTAAAAGTCAATGTGTTTGTGTGAGTTCTTGATAAAAAACCCAAAGCAGCTTCAGGTCTATCTAGAAGCCCACCATGTTCTCTGAGTTGTAGCTATACTGCATTCTCAGAGGAATATGCAAAGCCAGTGTCTTATTTCACTTTATTTGTAACATGGTAGCTGAAAGCTCAAAACTCCCGGGCTGCCCCATTTTAGTATTTCTTTCCCTCCAGCGACTGATCAGAGTTTTATACATCAGTGAGTTATGACGGCTTCTACTTCGGTACAGTCTGCAAGATTAATAGTGTGTTAATAATTCTGATTCTGAATCTAAGCCACATTGTTTCAAGAGAAAAGTCATTCTTTAACCTACTGACAGATATGAATTGCTGGTGTTCACTACAGGACCAAACAGTCATGGTTGTAAGCTTGGCTCCCGCACAAAATATCTGAAGCAGGTAGCTAGAAGTCTTGGCAGATGTCTGTGCTGGTGCTAAAGTAAAGATTGTGTTGTTCAGTCATGCTTCTTTAAAATAAAAATAATCTATTAAATTCAAATTTTCATGAGATTATATGCTTTTATTCTCCCATGGACTACTGTAATGTACTTTATGTTGGTATCAGCCAGAGCTCCATTCACCCACTCCAACAGGTGCAGATCTTTGCCAAGTGATTTTTCACAGACACTAAGAAATATGAATACATTACTGCTTTACTAACCAACTTAAACTGGCAGGCTGTAATTTACTGTACTGAATTTAACATGTCACTGATCACTTTTAAATGCATTTGCCTCAAAGTATATAAGACAGGCTACCTCATTTGCATATTTTAAATGCGACCTAATCTCACTGAGATTTGTGATGTGTCCACGACCTCTTAGCATTGCGTGGTGCCGTGTGTTAAAATTACGCGCCAGGAATCTGGAACCCGGAATCTAAACTTGTTGGGTTAAGTTTAGGAAAGATTACGGTTTGGGTTAAAATAAGTAAGTTTGTAATGTAACTTAAAGCTTTAATGCGTAACATTTTATGATAATGAATTTCCGTTAAATTCAAGCTAATTAAGACTATCAGCTCTACAAAACAAAACTGTATTTCTTATCATGGCGGTGTTAACATGTTGTCGTCTGGCGACTTTTGCGCGCAGAAACAGTAAAGATTACTTTTTCTTAATATTTCATCATGTTTATTTTCTGTATTTCTATTCTTAAGAATTCTTTATGGGGGAAACAGAAACTACGCACGACAGCTTAAGTTAAGTACATGAGTTACGTACGTAACATAAGTTAACACAACATTTTAGTAATCCCTCTGTTTGTATTTTATACTATTCTATTTATTCTGGGTTTTTTTCTGAAAAGCACTTTGTAACCTATAGAAAAATGCTATATAAAAATAGTTTACTATTATACCATTATTTTTTTTGCCCCAAGGTTATTGCCATGTAACTGCATTAGCGAGTGTTAAATTTGTCCTGTCACATGTCAACCAGCTGACTTTGACAAGTTGGCAAAAGAAATTCCTAAATGGCACATCTAAAACAAACTGTGTTATGGATTCAATCTGTATCCACTTTTGCAACCCAATGGAAACTGCCCCTGTTTAGGAGGAGTCTCCCGAAGAAGACAAAAGGGGACAGTTCAAAGTACTCTTATGTTGTAAGTCAGATCTTCAAAGTGTGTTTAAATCATCCCCAGGCTGAACAAAGTAACAGGGGAGTTTCATGCGGAGTCAGAAAAATAGAACGTCTTTAAGCCCAGTTCCTTACTCTCCTTGACAGGTGCGTGTGTGTTTTCTTTCGGAACAGGCTGTTTTTATGGAGCTCCTTTCAAAAAGAAATGGGCCTCATTCTCCACTGCGTGCCATATGCACAGAATCCAATTCTCACATTGCTTTCATACTCATATTGCTGTATTGCTTGTTATCATCTCAGTAGAAGAATAGCTGATGTCTGTTTTGGAAATTGAGCACAAAAGTGTGTCCAAATTGGTCCAGCACTGTCTTACCAAGCAGGAACATTAATCTATGATATCTTTTGTACTGTTTGCAGGTCTCAGTATTTCCTTGGGGTGTCAAACTTGTTCCTGAATATTTGACATCAACCCACAGCCTTGACCTCACTGCTCCAAAGACCTGCAACCAAATAGCAGAATTGATTAGAAACACTACCACAAGTACCACTCGTTTTGTAAAACAAAATCATTACAAATGATAAAATAATTAATGAAAAAAATAATAAAAATAATGAAATAATTCAAATCCTGAAGCAATAGCATCAAATTATTATCTATTTATTCTGGTTGTTCACTAATATTTCTCTGTAAGGTTTAATTTTGCATAGCGAGCTAATAAATCTAACTCTACTTCTTTGAGCAACTGCTGAGAAGAAGACATTTTGACAAGTTTGAAGTCAGAGCCAAGCTGCATCGAAGATCTATCAAAGTCACCTGTGTAGATTTGACAGTTCAACAGTGGCACATGATTTGGCAGAGTTGAGGGGAGCGGGGGGTTCATTATCTCCTAATTACAAAAGATAGTGCAGAGGCTTACTGAGCCGGAGTATGAAAACACCTGCAGACCCAAGTGTGTCTCCCCAGATTTCAGCACCAAGCCCTTAAAATGCTGCCTAGTAACCAAAGGATTATAAGATATACAGGCACCTTTGAAGATGAGCAAATGAGAAGCTAAAACCAAAAGAGAAAGGGAAGGTGGTGATGGATGTCATCAATTGTAAATGTAAAAGTCATTTAGCCAGTCCAATCAGTATTTCAATCCACCTGTTTTTGCTTTTTTTTGGTCAATTTACATTTTTCCCCTTTGGCCAACCCAATTGTCCACCAAACAGATTCAGCCTGTGCAATTAGGACCATGAAGCATCTGCTCTATGGTCATGGTCTTTGAGAAAGTGTTAGACACATCTGGCAAAGAAATAGCCACAGGACACATTGAACCCTACCAGCTTGACTAGATGCCATGCTGCATTGTTAACAAGGAAAGGTTTGTTTCTAGGGATCAGCCATATTAAAGTAGAATGAAAACTTTTCTTTTTCCCCCCCAGCAAATTCATACAGCTTGACCATGCTTTTGTGAGTGGCACTATGACAAGGATAATATAATTTGCTGGAGCTAAAAGTGTGAGGGGAATAAAGCAATGTGGCAGCTTGTTCCAGATGTTTGTGAAAATGCACCTAGTTGCCTATAGAGATAGCGATAGAGATATTTTGCCTGCACTTCTGCAGCATGCTCTCTGGCCTCAGTAAGCAACAGCTAGCAATACCTGTCTCCTCTCTGATACACACCAAATCTTTAACAAAAAGAGCACAAAAAGCAGTTTCAATCTGAGCTGACCTAGGGAAATTGACTCACCAGTTGTCCTATGCAATAAATGTTTGATTTATCTTTTTTTTAAAGTGGGATCTAGTTATGATAGAGACTGCATGGTGACAGAATGATTCTTCATCCACAAGTAAGATTGGAGGAACTAAGTCAGCTGTACAAAGGTTTAAAATTGGATTGCAGTGTCTCATGTGGATATGGGCTCCTGTCACTGAATTGAGAGCAGCCCCTCCTCTGCTACTGCTGCATAATGAGAAGATCCAGTGCCATCTAGTGGGGGTCTGGAGAACAACTATCTTAGAACACTTTCAATGGAGTAAACAAGTCGCTGTGGGCATCCAAGCATTGCATTTATTTTCTTGCCACTTCTATAAAACAAATCTGCCTCTCCAAACAATTCTAAATGATACAGCTAACAGGTGTAATGAGGCAGGACCAGAGGGAAAGAGCACAGTGATTAATCAGAGTGTGTTACTACTCTACTACCTTAAAAATTTGAATTGTTTTCTAGTATTTTCTTACAGCTGTTGTTCTGTACCAACCTAAAAGAGAAGGAGATGGATAGACTTCCAAAGAATAGCTCCACTCATCACAGAGCTATACATATTGCTTACCAACAGAGCATTTCCCAGATCCACCACTGTCAGCCGACCTCCAGTTTTGCTGCTTTCTGCACTACGTAGCTTAAGCACCCTTGATTTGATTGTGAGGTTTTATACAGAGGTATATAGTTGGACATTGACATCAAAATTCCTGCACCCAAGAGTGGTAGGCAATTAATTTGGTTTAATACCAGGCTAGGTTACAGAGTGAAATTACAGTACATATCATGGCAGCGCTGTAGAGGGACCTATTCTCTATCACTTAGTGTTTGTTGCAGGGATACAGAAGCATAAGCGCCTCAAGTAAAGCACCAGTAGCTATAGAATAGCAAGAGAAGTGCAGTATAATAGTGCACACTTTCTGCTTGATATTTCCTCTCTATACATAGACCACAATGGATTTCATCCCATGAGAGGCAAATGAGAAACAGCAGACAGACTATGGCCACAGAAATAGACGTGACCCCGGCCTGGTCGGTACATCCAATTAGCAATCATGGCAAACCACAGCCTGAGGCTAATGGAAATGTAGATAAGATCATGTACAAATTGGAGGTAGGATATAATAAGGGACTGGCAGATAGAGGCCAGGAGCCTTAAGATGCTATCTGACACACATGCCGGCTGGCCCTGCTTCTGCTGACCAAGCATTAACAGCAGCCCTCACCAACAGAGCAAGAAGAAAGAGAGATAATATAATGATGTCATGTAATAATGCATTACACTGGCACCAGTTCAGAGGATTGTAGATAGTGTTCGTCAGCACACCAATTGCTTTGTATGGCTTCCAATTTGGTTGAGTAAAATAAAACCCTGGCAGTGGGGAATCTATTCACATGTGCACTTCTTTTTCCTGCCCAGAGGAATGAGGAATAATCAGAGGGGGGGGGGGTCTCTGGGTGCCAACTCTTTTCCATTACAAAAATGTCTGAATTCAAGCCGCTTCGGCACTGAAGTGGAGACCAAACTTTCTGCCTTTTGTGCTGTGTCTCACGGGAGTGTGCATATTTAATGTTAATTATTTTCTAATTGCATCATTGAGCATGGAATGGAGAATTGCATGCGGCTGGTGTGACTAAAGGGCAGGAGTTAAAACATGCAGCGTCCTGCTCAGCAGAGTAGATCGCTGAGACTGACTCCCTGAGTGTAATAAAGCTCTGGGCAGCTCAGCTGGGGAAGGGTGGGTTCACGCTGCATGCAGTCATAGGTGATTTGTCAGTATGTTGAGAATGTAGGATTATATAAGTGTGGGGGCGGATTGCTCTGTGTGTGTGTCTGTGTGAAAGATGGTTTTCTCTTAATTTCATCACCTCTAATTATCCTTTGTGATTCTTTGCTTTCTTTTTTGTTGTTGTTGTTGTTGTTGTTGTTGCCTGTATGGAAATAAATGGTTTTCCTTTTTATTGTAGGCTGATTAAGGTTTCTTTTGTGTTTGCTTAGTTTCCAGAAGAGTAAGGTGTCCTCAGAATATCGATTCAGTCAACACAAAGTCACCCCTCATAGCCAGCTTGCTAAACTATGTCAGGATGACTGTCAGGATCTAAATACAGTGTTAGTTCTGTAATGATCAAGATGTGGGCACTGTATCCTCAAAAAAGCTAATGAGCTATAACTGCTAATGAGCTATACCTGTACCTTGCATTTCAATACACAATTATCAAACTTTTACGTTTCATTTGATTGGGATGAACTGTAAAACAGGTGCTTAATCTGTTAGTGTAAGTAGAGTGTTACATTTAATGAAGGTACTTAAGCAATACTAATTAAGCTTCCTAAACAAACAGCTAATTCCCTTAACTCCAGCTTCTGTGAGATAAAGAGTAGCTTTATCATGGGCGACTGAGGTGAGGTGGAAAGATTAGCCAATTTCTTCAGGTTTGATTCAGCTTGCATATTCCTCACTCAGCCACTCAGCTGCCTTATAATTAGAGAACATCACAGACAAGACGTAGCTAAGGCAGATATTTACCTCAAGCAGCTTTTTTATTTAGCCATGTCTGAGCTGCAATTAAATTTTTTCCGAGACTCTTAGTTGCCAAGCAACATGAACCTGAGGTACTTTATGGCATTCTAGTTAGATAGTTTTCCCTTTAGGCTTTGACAATTCACATTTAAAATATACACTGACATCCCCGTCTTTTGACCTCAACAAAGTCAATCTTCAAAATTAGAATGCTGCTCTGAGATGTGCTGCTGATAACAGTGGCGCATGAAGGATTTCCTGTGATTCTCATATGTAGGGTATCCTTTTTCTTTTTTCCTCATAATTGGAAATGCATTGAAAGGAAATAGGTTGTAAAATCATGTTCAATAGAAAAGTACAAGTCAATGAAACTAGGTTGATATCTCCCAGGTAGAAAATCTCTCTCTTTCTGCCAATATACACACTCAAGAAAAAGTTCCTTTAAAAGAAAAAATGAAAAACCTTTATGTATTTTTATTTAGGTTCCTGTTACTTTCCATTGGCATGCCACTAAATTCAAACTCAGGGAATTTGGCAGTGAGCCAGGCGACATCGTCGAGGTCAGATAGTGTGACCATCTTCACGCAGAACTGTGTTGAAAAGTGACAGTTTGGTCAAGACTCTCTCTCTTACTCATGGGGTGAGAAATAAACCGAAGTGGGCCTCTCACATTTTTGGAAGCGGTCCAGATTAATTAGAAGACATCTGAGAATACAGAGTGTTGACCCCGCCACAGCCATGTTTCATCTGGCAGGGATCCATCAAGACTGGCTATCTATGTGGGGATCTTGGGGAGCAGGACGGCTGCATGATTTATCAGGAATAATTTTGCAGCCTACCTGCTGAATTTAAAAACAACATTGATCAAGCTGACGTAGCTTTCACAAATGGCTGCAGCTTCTAAAAATGACAGATCATTACAATAAAGGTGCAGGGGCAGGACGGTTGCTAATATGGATCATGGCCTGGAGATAAACTTAGATAGATTCTGAACAGCATCATTGATTTCCCATGCATCACGAGGACCAACGAAGATAAACAAAACAGAACCTTACAACGGGGAGAGGCTAGAAAAATTGTGTTAGAAATGGTACACTGGAACAAACCACAGCCACTGCGACAAAGACAGCACGTAAACCTTTTGAAAATGCCTCACTCTTTGTGTTTTATAGCACCGGCTCCATGACAAGCATCCAGCCCACTGTGCTTCTGCTCAGTTCTCTTCTCTGCATATCAACTCCTTAATCTTTGAATGTGGCATTTTAATACTGCGTGGTGTTGAAGCGCAAACTCATTACACCGTCTCCACACAGATTCAAAGGCTGATATTTCAGGTATCTCTTTTCTGCTTGAGAGAAATATTTTGCTGCAGAACTATATTTTTCTTTCTTGCTTTGATTCAGCATAGACAAATATGACCAGACAAGGCTACAGACATATGGAATAGAATAGAATGAAATGGAATACAATAGAATAGATCCTTTTTAAGTACAATGTGTCTTCAACCATGAAGAGAGCTGAAGAGTCTGAGAAGTAGGGCAGTGCAGTTTCCCTCGCATGCAGCCAAATGAACTGTAATTGCCTGAGGAGCTGGGAATCAGACTCTTGGGTACAGAGAGGAAGGCAAAGCTCATTCAGTACTCTGATCAGCAGTGATGACTGGCAGGTCATTGTTAACATTCAGAAAACAAACAGCTCCTGTATAAAGAGCTTCACTTCTCAAAAGGGCCAACAAACAATGAGCTGGAAGACACCAGGGACCAATGATATAACCGCGAAGGAGTAACTAAGTGATGGGCAAGAGATTTAAGACTATTTTCATAATGGAAATGCTTTGGGCTTGTAATTAGAAACAGAAAAGTGTGATATTAAAATGTACATGGATAATCACACAGAAATAATTGTGCTTTGTTATTAGAGTTTAAGACCGCATATGTAAGATTTAGCTTGAGATATTTTAAGTAGGTCAAAGACTTTTAAGAATTAATTTATGATCTATCATGTCCCCATTTGCTCTATATTTAGCTCAGAGTATTATATCTGGGTTGTAAAGCAACACCTCCTTTCCTATACCGTCAGTCACGATATACACCAGACTCATACAGCCATATTCACACGACAGCTGCGTTAATGGATTTTTGGCGACTTGGGGGCAGAGCAACAGCCTAACAATATCACCTTAAATAGTTGATGTTCCAAACTCGTTAGCATACAGCAGTCCAATATTCACCTACCTTTTATTTCTGTTTTCGTCTACAACTAAAAAATAAATATCTTCCTATTTAGCTAAATTCTACACTGTGGTCACCAGCTAGCTGCTAACTGTGCCTATCTGCTATTTGGTCCTGGGAGGGTAGTGAGTTATTCTTTCTCACTGAAAACAGCTCCCTGCTGAAAACCAGGTTGATGAGAGTGAGCCAAAACAGAAAAGATCATTAAACCCAAACAATGAGCTGAGAAGGCGCCACAGAGCTGAGGTAGACTGTGGCGTCAGGTGATAATTATCTGTGGGTTTGACACCTTTTGCATTACACATAGACATTGTTTTCATTGATAGTAGAAACACATTGATTAGTGTAGCTTTAAGTCAATATAATGTTGGAAATTGAAAAACATCATGGTGTTGTATTGTACTGTTTGACTGAACAAGGTACATATCTTCTGAAGAAACATTGAAAAATGTAATTACTTTCCTTCTTCTATTATAGGTTGTTATAATGAGGTGAGAATTTTTTTATATATACAGTCCTCTGAGAGAATGCTGATTTGTTTGTTTTTTTCTCTCAAACAGCCTGGTCCAAGAATGCCGTTGAATTGTCCATTCATCCAATAGTCAGGTCAAGTACCACTTAGAGTACTGCAAGATTTGGTATGGGTATGCACGGTCCACACGGGATGATTTCTACTTATTACAGTGACCTACTGACTTTAGCTCTGCATCCACCTTCGGGCCAAATGTTGCACTTGTACACCTCTCAAAATCTAATCTTTTTCATTGTGTCATTAGGTGCCCCAGTTAAGTAGGCGGCTGTTGGCATTGAGGGTGTGCACGACCTCTTCATAATATTGTGTGTCTATGATGCTGTAACAATTTAATATGCTAATTAACAGAGAGCTGTGTGGATGGAACTGCCTCTCCTGAGCTCTGCATTTGTTGACCTGCCAGATGAAGTGCTAAAACATGCTGCATTTGTGTGTGTGTGTGTGTGTGTGTGTGTGTATGTGCGTGCTTCTTGGGGAGGGTTTTGAGGCAAGCTGTGTTTGAGTTCATTTGGCTTCATTAATGAGCTGAACACATTAATTTTAAATGTGGCTTAAAAGCTACATGGAGCATAAAAAGTCCCCAGTTACTAGATACCTATTAGTGCTGAACAAAAGAAGGATAACTTTTAAAAACATTCATCAGGTAGTCTGCAGTGCTGCATTTTGGCTCCCAGTGAACTGAACCTCCCACTCCAAGTTCGGCAGCAGCTGTTTCCAGCTAGTTGCCTTTCCCCTCCTACCCACACATGTAAGCGTAGCTCTCTCAGTGTAGCCTCAGTGCAGAGACAAATGGCTTCTGTAAATTACCTAAATATGCACTGCCAATAATGGCAGTGTAAGCATCGCTACAATGATTCACTGTAGGCTAAATCAATCTGAACAATACTGTTAGAGTGGCAAACTTTTCAACAATAAGCCATCTACTTTTGAGCTGTGCAGTTTTTTCCTCAGTGCCTGCCATTTACTACTTGACTTAACATAATAGTGGTAGTCCTGAATGTTGGCGATGCATCACCTGTGTTTATTTGGATTTTCGGGTTTACATATAATTTGTATGCTGATTTTTGGCTGTTTCTCTTATCCTAACCATTTGCTTTGTGTTGTCTATAGATAGCTTTAAAAAACATAATCATACTGAGAGGTGACAGCAGATAATGTAATAAAAAAACAGAGAAAAAAAATGAAATATGCCATTAAACATTGAAGATGTGTTCAACATACAAATCACAACACAAGAAACGCTTGTGTTCATCTGATCCCATGCAAATTAAGTGAATTCACATGTAATTTTTAGGAGACCGGGTTTCTCATTGAAAGTCAGACCTGGGAAAAGGTACGAGCTTTAAAAAAGAAAGTGGTAGTTTTCCCCCAGTGGATCTCATCACATTTCAGGATGTCTTCTGGAATTGTTTCAACAGGAACCTCCGTCACATTCTCATCTTCTCCTAGATAAATTGGCTGCCACCCAGCTGGTCTGGATCATTCAGGTCTAAATGAAGAGTGAGACAGAATAGACAGCCTTGTCAATTTGTTCCCAATATCCTGGCTCACAGGGCTTCCTGATCTGACCACTTCAATCCTCCACACTATTAAGAACATCTCAATCCAAGCAGAAAGGAGTGGAGCTATTAAAGCAAAGTCGTGTCAAGACATTCAGCTTTAATAATTACCATATTAAAATTAAAATCTGATGTTCGGTACCAGTGATGCCAGGTGCAGTCATTTATTAGATGCAATGGAGTGACTTTATTATGCAGCAAACTGTGATGCATGGTTTACTACACAGTGGCTTTGGCATTTACTTGTCAGGAGACTTTCCATTTCATTCAGATAAATGCTCATGCAGGTCCTCCAGCAGCTTGTCTTCATCACTTTACTCTCCTTTTGGAGACTTTATGGCAGAGTAGCAAATGGAGGCAGCAGCCAGACAGGATTTAGAGCAGGAGAAATGAGCGCCATTTCACCAACAACAACTGATATAAACACTGACAATGTAATTTAAAGGCTTGTGTAACCTTCAACAGGACAGTTTGGTAAGACAACTGGTCTCCAAATAGCTTTACTGACATTAGGAAAAAACAATCTGCATTTACCTTGATTTGTGTAAACCCATTTCCATGGACAAACAGCCTGTACCGAGAGATTAATGAGTTAATCCAAGCCATTGACTTGTCCTCTCTGTGAATAAAGCGAGTAAATACCGTGAATGTGGGTGTCACTGTGTATTTGGGGTGTTTAGTTCTCAGGATGCTGAGTAAAATTAGGGAACTTTATCTTAATTGTGGCTGATAAACACAAAACTGTTTGTGGAAACAAGGAAAAATGTCTCAATGAATCAAGCTGAGAAGACAATTAGATTACCGAGTGTGTCAGTGGTCCACTTACAGTAGCCACTTAAGTTTTATTGATGTTTCAGATGGAGCTGGGTAATACTTCATCATAAAGTGTCGTGAATTCTTAACAAATAATGAGTCAGTTGTGAAATTATAAATACGATACTAAACTGAAAATGTAGCAACTGCATTTTGTTTTCATGTGTGAAAAAGTGATATATCATGATATGGTTCAAAACTGAAGGCAAAAGATATTTAAAAATAAATAGCTGCCAATATTACAATTTTAATTTGCCTGTTCAATTTCCTGTCCTCCTAATAATACAACTCTGTCTGCAAATTGCTGTAGGACTTCAGTTTATTATCATAACCGCATGATGCCATAATGAAATGGAAATAAGAATTCAAAAAATAGCCAATTCTTGTTTGAGTGTCAATAATGTAATTCAGCCCCAATTTTATGATTACAGTTGCATTTGTTTATCTACACTGCCAAAAATAAAGTAAAAAAGTAAAAATTTTCAAACAGGCTGGTAAATCAAACCGTGTAGGCGGAGATGTGCTGTTCAGTTCTTGTTTGTGTGAGTCAAGTTAGCCTGAGAAGCTTTACATGAGCTGTAGCAAAGAGGAAAACAAGCAGAAGGATCAGAGAGAGGAGATATTACAGAACAAGGAGGACAATGACAGATTGCAGCGAGTAGAGTTCACACCCGTTTTTGGAATTAGTCTGCAACTCTCAGGCTTTTTCATATAAAAATATGGTCAGAGACCAAATCTGTGGTCATACTAGTCTAGTTGTCATTTTAATTCCGTCATGTATTACTTACTAATATAAGGAATACTGTCCATTTGAGCCCACCAAATTCGTCTAATGATGGAATTATGGTTTGAGTGGTCTAAACCTACGAATGTTACAATTTACATATGACATCTCTTTCCAACATAGCAAGTGAACATACTGTGGCAGATGGAATATAACTTGTAAAAAAAATACTACAAGCGATTGCGCACCACAAGGAGGGAATAAGATATTTTTGCTGTAGTCTGGATTGATGACGGTTCATTTATCAGTTCCGCCGGATGTCCCTCTCTTTCTGCTTTCTTTGTGTTTACGCTCTTAGCTCTTGTCTCTTATTCTTATCTATTCTTATATCTTATTGGAACCTCCGAGCAAGCAAGCTAATGTTGCGTGCTGAAAATGGCAAGTTTTTATGACAATTTGGTTTGGGCAACAAGGCAAGCCTGCTTGGTTCTGTTGGGGAACAATTGTGAATATTTACAAAGAATGTGTTTACTGCACTGACTCTCTAACTGGGATGTTTTGGGACAGTTTGGCGGGGATTTGCTATAAATAAAATACACGTAAATAAACTGGTAAGAGCAAATTACATTTAACCATACATCCAGCTAATTTAAATAGCTCAACTTACTTTAACGTGCAAACAGATAACTTAATTTAATATTTTATGTGACTTTTTATTTGCCGGGGTGAAAATGTTCCACCAAAACAAGTTCCTTCCGGAGACCATTTTACAGATCCCCCTTTCTTGCGACTGGAGCTTAGCACTGCCCAACACGATTAGGATTGGAGATAGGTGGCCTATTGTCGTTGAGCTATTTAGACAACACTGCTCTTTTTCAGTAAACTACATTCACAGAGAGGGTCACAGTAGTTTAAGTGAAGGTGGCTCATGTAACAGTTCCTGTTAGTGTTACAATCCAGAGCTTTTAGCCAGCACTTTTTCCTAAGAAAGCCTGTCAACATTGTCTTTCATTGCTGTTTGCACTAGGTTGGCACTTTACTATTGTTCTGCTATTTAAATAATCATGACTTCTAATTTACTGAGGATGTTCATGTCTTCTTTTTTAAAGATTATTTTTTGGGTCTTTTTGGGATTTTCATTTTTTCTTCATAAAAAAAGAACCAGTGACAGAAGTGTACATATATTCTGAAATATTGTAGTGTTGTAATCACTGTTAACTGAACATTACCTCTTCATTACTTCATCATGTTTTTCAGATAAAGTGCTCACGTGGTCCATCTTGATAAAATAACATGTGATTAATGGTGGCATAGAATTAAATGTATTAATAAAATGATACTGAGATTACTACATTGGAAAAAAAATACAGTATACTGCAGATGCATTTTATAGTTGATTTGTGGTGTCAGAAAGATTGGGGCATATGCCACCATTAATCATATCTTATTTATTTATCAATGTTAAAGATGGACAGGGGCAGCACGTTATTTGAAAAGCCAAAAACACGATGAAGTAATGTTTAGTTAATAATCATTACAATATTACAATTCAGTTTCTTTAGCCTGTCACTTTAACTAAAGATTTACCTATGAAGAAGACATGAATATCCTTAATAAATCAGAAATTATGATGATTGAAACCTTAATTGATGCATTAATTAACATATTGTTCCTGCATTAAGTTCTGAATGAGATACTATTAATTATGGTGCATTATTGATAGTTCATGAAGTACTGCATGCATGAATTCATGATAATTCACGTACAATTGTTTTAATATGATAGCCATTTTTCCCCAAACAATTTGTTAATGTGACAACTTGGAGCCAGGGTTGGGGTACTCTACTAACCAACGTCTAGCTTTCAATGACAATATATTATTCACAATAACTTTACCAGGCCTCTTAGGTTTAGTTATACTTCAAAGCCAGTGTGTGAAATAGGATCAGAGCTTTTTTTAATCATTCTGATGGCATGATGTTTTGTTTGTAGATAAATAAGACATGTAACTGTGGAGCAAAAATATGGTTGCAAAAAGTTCAACAGACACAAATTATTTAGGACTTATTTGGTTTGGGTTTTCCCATCATCTAATCCTAGTAGTGGATATCACACTTGAGTGACCAGGACATGTTTGCAGTTATGGGATGGATGATTCAAATTAACAGCTAGTGTAGTTTCCACTTAATTACCCCTAATAACTCTGCCACCTTCACTGTAGAGCTTTCACCACTGGAAAGGGCTATGATGGTAAAGACATTACATATTTCTGCTTTAAACTGAGAGAGAATATCAGTGCATGCATCATCCAGCCGCTTGTACGCTGATGAAATTTTAATTTTAAAGGGCAATTTCAACCAAACTAAAGTACAAAAATAATAAAACATAGGTTAACTTTCTCTACCTCTCTACTGCTAGTTAGTCATGTAAATGTGTTTGCTCATGCAGGTTTTAAGAGATCTGCTTTCACCTCAATGCAATGGAGGTGAATAAAATGTTATTTGTGACGCTCATCGCATTGGAAAAACTACATTTTAACAATGCAACAGAAACAGTGTCCCACTTACTCTGGATGATCACATGACAACAATTGTCATAGGGAACATTTCGTCGGTACAAAATGTTCTGTGAGCTATCCAAAGTAAAATGTTAAAACAATATTTAATGTTTAATGACAATGTTTTTTTAGTTTGTACGTACCCTGGACCTGAAGAAACAATATGAACTGGCAGAGAGCAAGTTTTGTGTTCTCCAACTGGACCTAGAAACTACACCTAAAAATCACGGCGCTGTGGATGAATGACTCATCAGCTAAAATAGTTAGAAAAATAAACTTGAATCGTTTTTTTAATTTTCAAATGCATGTATCCATGGGAAATTTGGATTATTAAATATAATTCAAACAATTAACACCCTTGCAATATTTGAAAGTATGCATGATGCACTGGATGCAATGGACTGCATAGTGCATATGAGTAATTTTCTGTTTTTTAGTGTTTATTTTGTTCTTTCTTACAATGCTAATGTATCAGACTCACACATATCTGTTTATTATATTATTATTGTTATTATTTCATCTATTTTTTATTAGGCTTTCAATGGCAGACATCTAAACCAATCACTTTACATTCATCTCAACCTCATTTATTTCCAACAAAGAATTAAAAAACGTTATGCCCTTTAATTGTGAGTGGAAATTATTGGACTCAGTGACAACAACAACAATGGACTATTTTGTAATTTGTTGAATAGTTAATCTAAGTCGCTTTTTACTAAACAATCACTCATTCACAAAGGGGGTAATCTGATATAATGAATGACTACATTTGAGCAACCATCCACATGGAACTGTGTTGGAAAGTGAAATAAGTGACAAATGTAAATGTTAAATCTGTGGGACAATTCATCTGTGTAATGACGCACATGTTTCCACTAGATGGCCCTTGCACCCAGCTGTGCTGCCTCTTCAGGAGTCATGTTTCATTAGCACTTGATATGATTGCTACTTAATTCTTGCCTTGGAAAAGGAGAACAACTGACAATAACATGTCACTTTTCCATGAAGTTACCTGGAGTCCATATTTTAACTTAAAATATGGATATGTAAATATGTAAACATTAACAACTTAGATGTATTCAATAGTGTTATTTCTCATTATTACCACAAAGTATGTTCCCAAGGGGATGTTTTTTATCCTGCTTCACGCATGAAAGCATTACAAACTACGTAGTAAGTCAGAAATAGCCATCTTCATTGAAAAACAACAACATTGTTTTGCAGCGTACATTATGTTCTAACCATTTGAGGAAGTGGTTTGCTCACCAGACTGTGTCACACGCAATCCTCATCTGACGTTTGATATTGAAAGTGTTTCTCTAAGCAACCTGTAACTCACGAGCTAAATAACCAACTGCAATTGTCTACCCACTTGAACAATGGTCTGTGCAGTGGCTGAAAAATCCAGTGCACTAAAACTAAGAAAGTATCTTTGTAGGATGGGAGATGCCAGTCACTATCTCATGTTAGACATAAATTGCTCTCTCCGCAAGAAGGGATCTCCCTCCCAAAGCCTCTCATAAACATTTCAGAGCTGGATGGCTTTTTTTCAGCCTGTGGGCTCTCACTCAAATTATTACAAGGTTTCTTTTGTTTCTTCTAGCAGCATGGCACCTTGTGATCCATCCACAGTGGCCCACATGGGGATACTGGGTGTCAGAGGACTGCTCAGCCTTGAAGTGGCTTCAAGGCACGAGCTGAGCTGTACTGGTGGAGCTGGTACCGTTCATCTTGGTGATTTATGGTCCGGACATGATGATAGAATAACTTGGAGGCCCAGATATTCTTCTATAGGAAATAGTAGACAGCTCTGTGAGTGAGAGCGGGATGCTATATATATTATAGGTGGGGGTGTTCAAAGCCAAAAAGTAATCGACCAGAGGGCAGGGCGTGAATGGGTGTGTGCAGGTGGTGTGTGTGGGCTGTCCGGCAGTCATCCTTGCTGGGTCAGTTTACCTCTCTGTCCCCAAACACACTGACCTTTTACTATAGGATATACCTCCTCTCCTTTCACCCCAGCTTTTATGGCCCCATGTAAATCTCTCTCCGGTAACACAAGCTTGTCAGTCCTGCTCTAGCCCCTTTCTTTTCAACACATTTATCCTCATGGAGAATTCAAAGAGGCACTGCTGCAGGGAGGTGGTATGTGGGCCTACTCAACTTGAAATAAATTGAAAGAGGCAGAGGGATGATCAAAAAGGAGAAAGTCCGGAGCGAAACCTTAGACATGGGAACCGCTGGACACTCGAGTGGGCAAGAAAGCCCAACTCAGATGAAAGGCAGTCGTCCATCAATAAGTCATTAAAGCAGACATGTAGACCCAGAAACGAGAACGCTGACAATCACGGCTGCCTCACTCCAAGTGTGAGCTCGCATGGAGCGAGATTGCAAGGTGAGACTAATGCTTTCCCTGAAACAAATAAAAGATTAGATGAAAACGGTAAATGAGTCAAATGAGGAAGTGATGAGCACCATCTGGTGGATTTTGTTTTTATGGCCTTGATTGCCTTGTATTCACTCGTAGAAAGATGCCTACAAGCTCCAGGGGCTTTCTTTTTGTAATCAGGCTCTTTTGCAACATTGGAAAGTCAGTGCAAGGAGGTCACTAACTGTTCAGACAGGACTCTCTTTAACAACATGATGCTCAGCAATAAAATACCACCCAGAGCAGTCTGTCAGCTTTACGTCTTCAGGGCTGTTTGTGCTCTATTCATAAAAAGGGAGAAATACATGGATGGACAAGCACACCAAAACACTCCATTTATGACAGACTGCTTTCTCCAGCTGGCAAAGGCTTACAAAATTTCATTAATGTGCATTTATTTGTGTGTGTATGTGTTTGGGTGACCCTGTGATGTTGAAGTAAGACAGCAGCCTTTTAGGGGCTATAATTGTATCACTGAAGGTCCAAACAAGCATTTCTGACCCTGATCTGTCTTAGTTAACTTTTAAGAGATATAATCCTCTGACAGGGGTCACAGCAGCACTTAGTCATGCTGCAAATGTCACAAGTTGAAACCAGGAAGCTTCTGGAGAGAAGCATGTATCAACATTTAATAGGCAGTAAATTTAGCTACTTTAGCGACAGTGACAGCACAATGTTGGGTTTATGCCATAAAATCTGTGCACTGGCAGGGTAAAAGCAGTTGCTACACCATACCAAAACATAGTTGATGATGTTTCTCACCTGATATGGTTGCATTTTCCTCAGCTATTTCAGTAACAATGTGCAGTAACATCAACCTCAGAAGGCCTTAATAATTTAAATAGTTTTGTAGCTGCTGAGTGTTCTTCATATCACCTTTCCAAATGGCTTTGAATTGGCTCAGTTTGACTGCCATGAGATGTTATGCATGACTTCAAAATTACAGAGAAATAACTGCACTCAATAGGGCTGTGTGCCGAATCCTAATCATCTGATAGACTTCAGCTCTAAGCAAAGTAACGATTTGGAATGGCTTTGTTTTGTTGATTGTGTTGAAGACTCATGACCAAACAAAGTCATTAGTTGTGTGTCACTTACTATCAGGTCTTTCATGGCTCTGTTCTGTTCTTCTTTAATTACTTGAAATGCCCTGAATAAACACAGAGTCAGGGAAGAGGTCACACGGCTCTCATTCACTTTCACAGCGGGTTCAGTTTTATTTGTTAGTTTGAAGGGTTCTTACCAATTTGACACAGAACCATTTGCCTAATTCTGGATTAGGGGCCTCAATTAAGACAAAGGTCCCATAATGTCATGCTATGACTTCCAAGTCTTATCCAAATCTCTTATATTCAATACATTCATAGGGAAAAAATGAAATAAAGAGTGACACAACTCAAGATATAATTTCATTTGTGGTACTGTATGTGGTCATTATTAGGAATTATGGGATGTAGATGACCTGACAAAACTTAAACAAATAAATGCTCAGGTCACTGACCTTTCACCTGTGAACAAAATGGGTTGTTGTGCCATTTTGTGAAAAACTCTTCTTTGTTTCTGAAAAGGCACCAAGCAGGGGGCTGGAGACTATTCAATACTGAAGGTTTTAACGGCAGTGGCAATCATACGTGCAAGAACACAGCACAACAGTCAAACTAAGCAATGGGGAAATTATGAATGTATTTATTAATATATTTAAAGGGAATATTAAAGGGCCTGTACTCAACATACAGATCATTAATATAGAAGGAAACACTTTTTGGATAAAGACATAGTGGAGTAATAGCGGCCTACACAGAGACAGAAGCCACACTCCTTATCCGAGCTTCTCTGTTAACTGCTTTGAGAGCCGGTCCGGCCACGCGTGCATATTAGTGCTTCGTTTGTTGATATCAGACGATGGTGTCTTGGTGAAAATGATTGTTTTTTATTTTGGCCGTTTTGTCATTTAAATTACAATGGCTGACGTTCAGATAACAAATTGCTAATTGTGGACAGAAAACATTTAACATGGATACAGTTTGTTCATCCACACATTGGTGTGGACGTGGGCTGAATGTGTTAAGTGATGCATCATGAAGGACTGGCAGTAGGACAGCGCTGGTCTTTTCCTGCCTAGTGAGCAGCTAATGATGCAGAGAGCATATCCCGATGGGGGAGACAAACACTGTGGCCCTGCTACGATGCCAGATGTGCTGTCAACTCAGTATTGTCTGCAGCAACAAAGCACACACACCAGCCTCTATGCTCGTAGGGTATTCACATTCGGAATGAGATACTCTGCCATTAACGTTTCTGCTGCTTGTGCCTGCCCGCCTACTCTAAACACTACAAATCTGTCATTTTATTCTTTTCTTTTTCTTATAACAAGTGTCAGTGACATAAATCCAACTTTTTTCTGGTGCACCTTCCCTCATTTGAGAAATGTACAAGTAGTGAGTGTAACAGTCTCAACAGAATATGGTAAATCACTGCATTAGTATGAATTAAATTACACATAATTAGAGACATCTCTCAGAGAATTTGATTTGTGTTGAAAATGATCTGATCTTTTTTCACCTGTTTTGATAAGAAAGATCTTAATTCTCAATAAATTAACAACTGACTTGATAAGATGGAGGTCTGTTTGCAGTGAACTGAAGTGACCACACACACACAAAGAGAATATTTTAGAGACATACACACAAAACATACACACAGACATGACACACCCAAGCACACACACATAGATACAGACACACAAAGAAACATAAATACTGACACACACACACACACACACACACACACACACACACACCCTCCCCCATTACTGAGGGAGGGGCAGCCATCTGCCCTCAGCAACAGCAGTACAACAATGAATAGATCAGAGGAATCTAGGTCTACTAATGAGCACGACTTTTTTGCTGTTCAAAATTCATTTGGTGCTTCTTGCTGTCAAACAACCTGCAGCCTCTGCAACCACATTACCCACTATATTACATTACAATACATTACATTACACATTCATCTGATGAGGCTGTTCTGTTTGTCTCCTGAGCACTGGCTTAGTCACTGCTGAAAACATAATCACCTGTGGCTTTTAAGCAACACATCACAAAGGTCAACCCAGTGCTAATACTTGAAATCGCTTGTTGCGTAAGATTTCATGACAAAACACTCTGTAGTCATGTCGACAAGAGAAAGCTGGTGTTTTGACACAGTCTGACGCCAGCATGGCAGCATGAGGAGACAAAAACAAGGCTCTCGGCAGCAGTCGATAGTTCATTTTTCCAAACCTCTCACGCAATCCGAGATGAGGGAAGTGCGACTAGGGCAGACAATGGCTGTTGATCCGTGGCAGAGTAGGGGTGGAGGTGTGGGAGGTTATTGATCTCACTGTGGACATCTGTAGCATCTATCAGGATGGTTGTCAGTCATCAGAGAGGGGAAGTGAGGGCAGAGTGGAGTGGTTTTTATGTGCGTAGCCTACATGTGATGAAGCAGGCAGACAACAGTGGCGAGACAAACAGGTTCACCCTGAGTTCTCCTTGTTTTTATACCAGTCCAATATAAGCAACTTGTTTTTGTTTCTCTCCCATATTTCTGTTTATTTCCACTTGTCTGTCGCTTCAGCCGTCCCTCTCTATCGTCAGGTCTACATTGCTGAAGCTGTTTGTGTAAGAGAGTTCACTTGCACACAAGGAGTTAAAAAGATGTGTTGTATTAAAAAGCCAGCAGTAAGAGAGATAAGCAGCGTATCTGCAGCTTCCATTTAATTATTGAGACAGTGGAAAATGGGCTTGCTTGGGCCAAAATGCATAGATGGTGCCAACAATATGTAGGATAGTACTGAGTTAATGTTTCACATTCTTTGGAGATGCAGCCAAGCCCGCTGGCTACATGTGCGTTTGTTTGTGAAAGATTTTGTCCAGACGTTTGCCTGAAGTTAGGGAGATTAAATGCATTATCTGAAGAGGAAAATGTTGCAACATCAGTAAACAGCAATAATGACACTCAAACTATAGATCCAATAATTCTCCTCTTTGCTGTGCACAGGTTTGTGTTAGGTTTAGAAATGCTTTGAGAGCTCAGAATGAACGCATGTTACATGAAACCACATCGCATTATTAAAGGACAGAATAGAGACAGCTGGAAGACGAATTGAAAGCACTTCTCGAAGATTTGTGTTATAAAAACATGATTAATGACATGTTGCTGCCTCTGTGTTACAAAGCCGGTGTATTGTCATTATATATGTGGGAGAAATAGAAAAGCCCCGCAGATGATTTAGAAACTTGATGATGGGAAAAACTATCTTTTTCAAGCTATTATAATGGCAGCCAGCCGCTGGGCATTCAAACACAGTAAATTCAATGAATCATGTGTGATGAGAAAAGGAGAGCCTATAAGGAAAAGTAGCTGTGCATGATGCCGGGACAGGGAAGAAATAGTAAACAGTGGGTGTTGCACGAGTCATCATTACTGGAGCCTTGTCAGAGTCAATGTTAGGTGAGTAAGACTAATAATAAGTCTGAACAACAGAAAGGTGACTGAGCTCAAGTTACAGGTGCAGGAGAAAGTCTGTTGTTTTATGTTTACCTTGACAAGTCATGCCTGTGAATACATGAATGGATTAAGGTCCTGTTAAAGTGCTTGCGTGATAAAGTGTGATTAAATTTCCATGTTAACATGAACCAAATCAGCTAATATCCCTTTCTGCCAGCCAGACATAACAAAGAAACCAACACCTTGTCTCTGTTATTGTTAATGAATCACAAATCAACCAAGACTATAACAATTTGGGAAATATGCTAATCTGAACAGTTATGGAGCCAGGAGATAATTAGCTTAGCACAAACAGTGGAATCAGGGGAAACAGCTAGCCTGGTGATATCGACCTTTTCACCTAACTCTTGGCAAGAAAATAAGAACAAACTTATTTGCCAAAATGTCAAACTTTAAAAAAGAACTTTAAACATGCAATAACCAATTTTGATTCTATTTCTTTCTTCAATTTGTTATATCAGTCATAGCCACTTTAAGTATTTAAATACAGATTTACAAACATAGGAAAGTTGAAAGTCTTTTTGTTTCCCAATTGAGAGAGTTGGTATGTTAAGATATGATTCAATCCAGAAAAGCCACAGAAGTTAACTTCCATCCCTATGTCCTTTAGCCATAAAACCCTCATTTATTAGAGCGAAAGGATATTTTAATGTCCTCAAATTCCTTGTTTCAGAGACAGACAACAGGCAGGTGTTTCAAACTGACTGATTTTTTTAGTTTACATACAGCACCTGTGTTACTTGCTTGTAAAACTTTGGATGGATCACAGCATTTGTTAAAAGTAAACACAGAACCTAACCTTCCTGAGGCTTGTTATTTTACTTTTTTAGAAAATGACTGTGTGTGGTTTTCTTGAGATATTATGTGTCTGGTAGATGTATGGCTAAAGACAGTGTATTTATGACCATCTGTAAAACTGATATATGCTGCATTGATATTTCACCGGAAAAAACATTTATATAAAAAACAGCAAACTGATGTCACATGTCATCTGATCTTGTGACATTCCTCATTTACATGGACAAGTGTTGTTGAAAGGAAACAGGAACTTGTGTTTTTGTTCATGTGGATCAAATATTGGGTGAGACTGAAGTGCCATGTCTACAGTTTTTCCAACAATAGAAGCTGCAAACAGCAGCTGAAGACTCACAGTCACAGGACGAACATGAGGGGTATTACAAAAATCATCATCTCCAGTGCTCAGCTAAGAAGGTACTTCTCTCAGCGCCCCAGACAACAAGTCTCTAGACATTTATTTCCCCTAAGACACTCAGGATATTAAAGCTTAATCTACAGAGCATCTTGTCTCAACATCTGCTAATACATATATGTGTCAAAGTCTCCTAATTTTGTCAGATAACATAAACCCAGATGGAAAGCTCCCAAGAGGGACAGGGCCCCTCTTCAATTATATTACTCTGTGTGTGCACACACACACACTCACTCACTCACTCACACACACTCACTCACACACTCAATCACACACACACACACACACACACACACACACGCAAGCATGCACACACAGACACACACACACACGCACACACACACACACACACACACACACACACACACACACACACACACACACACAAACACATCAGTCCAAGACATAAGCAGCTAGTGAACACCACAGAGAGTAGTTCTTACAGATCCGATGCTGCCCTGAAGGCAAGAGGCCCATGATGGATCAGACATTGATTTGATTTGAAGTGAGTGTGAAAGCCGCCGTCCGTGCCCTCTGCCAGAGAGGTGAACCATGATTGAGCAATGGCTGTCTGGAGGGTTCACTCAGAAAACTGTAAGTGGACAGGCTGGACCTGCTACCAACAATCACCTTTTGTACAAATCGGCTGGAAATGAATTGTTGATTCACAGAGTGGAAACAAAAAACGAGTCCCAGCTGCCAGCTATACCACCCCCCCACACACACACACACACACACACACACACACACACACACACACACACACACATCCCTGAGCTGTTACTTCTTGGACATACAAATAGACACATGCAATGTATCCATTTTATAGCATGGGAGTCATTCAAGCTGTACTTAGCAAGAGTTTAATCTCAAGGTACAGCCTATTTTTACAGTTGGCTCACATGACAGAAGACAGCCCTATACGGTATATGAGATTTTCCTGTTTACACATAATCAAGTCCTAGTGTCATCTGGGTTGCTTGTTTGAAATCTTGTCCACCTACACAAAGTGATGCATTGCAACAAAAATGTGTCTAAGCAGAACTAAACCGAGAAAAACTAACCTGTACCCGCTACAGTTAGATCTGTTGTCTCTCTTGTCCCTCTCTTTTTCACATCCCATACACAGTGGTGAATGAAGTATTTAGATACATTATTTAAGAAAAGTATCCATGCCGCTCTACAAAGTGCTTTGTGCAGTACTCAGTGCATGCAACATTTTGAATGTGTTTGAGTTCATTTTAACAGCTTTACATTCTGTTGAGTTGTTTAATCTATACAAATGGTTTATCAGATCAGACGTTTTTTTAAGATGAATCTGAAGATGATTACAGCTAAAAGTAGAACTAGTAAAATGGGGATACTCCGGTCTCTTAATATGGTACCTAAGTAGAGTAGTTGAAATTGTTTAGCCGCTTTGTGATTGCAACAATTTTTCCCAGGGACCTTTGAGGAACTTGTTTTGTTTCAACTGCAAGGACCAGTGTCTATATTAAGTTCTAAGGACATTTTCCAGGGACATTTTCCCTCCAAGTAATACCTGCTCGGGAGGTAATACTTCCTCCTTAGCTACTCTGGGTGTTGTGTGCAAGGATGGCCGTCACTGATTGGTCAAACACAAACAGCGTTGTTGCTTCATGTCATGTACTGCTTCTTTTATAAAACAAGAAAATAGGCTAGTATCAATTTAGGACCATTTTAGGATGAGGCGTGAACATTTCTCTATGTTTGATAACATTAAAAGTTAAATGAGGCTTTGCTTGCGGCTTATTCTTTAAAAAAGAGAAAAAGAGAGAGATTGTGTAAGCAAGCTGAAAGAGAGAGAGATACAAAGAGAAATAGAGTGCGGTGGTGCTGCGAATGAAAGCATGAAAGGTTATTTTCTGATTGTTTCACAGCAGTTACATTCTAAAACACAAATAAATAACCATTAAACACTCAATAGATGACTGTGGAGACACACACTCTTGGTTTAATTTTCCTCCTCTGCATTTCATTTATTACATCCAACATGCATCAGTAAATACTATACAGCAGTAAATAGAAATAGAAATAGTAAATAGTAAATAGAAAGAAGTAACAGGGTGCCCACCCTTTTACTTCTTTCTATTTACTATTTCTAAACCGCAGGCTGCACAGTGTTTTTTACCCACCAGACCACCAACAGCCCTTGTCCCGTCATTTTGCTTTTTTATGCATCAGCAGATTTATTTCCCATTATTTATCTGCCTTACTTAAGAATGCTGTGAAAACACATGAAAACCCTGAGCTGAAGGGACCTTTTAGTTTCTTACAAAGTAGTTTTAGGGACTTCTAATTCCAAGGAACTTTGGATTGAAACTGTTGCATTCAACCACTGGCTGTACAGTATGCAGTTTCCTGACGTCAACAATACTGAATCACACATGCTTCTAATTTAAGTTAAACTTTCATGGTTCCAGTTGCTGTGTTAAGTACTTTGCATTTTCTTTCTACATATGAATAGTTTTTTTGTTTATCTCACTTGCCACAACAATGACTCACAAAAGATGTAATATTTACAGTTTGAATGACGCCAGGAAACCCCCTGTGATTCATAGGAAATGATGTGCTTTGCACCTGCTATTTGTCCAACAAAACCCAAGAAGAACAGAAACTAAATCTCCTTTGGCAGAAAATACACAAGAAACATCCCGGTACTGTCTGCACAGTTTGATCTCCTGTACAGAGCAGAAACACAGCAGTGAATAAAATGTGAAGATTTCAAGGACTGGCCTGTCTGCGGGGAAGTAGGGCATGAAGGTTGCCAGTTAGTGTGCAGTTAACACTTCAAAATACACAAGGTTTATCTAGGTACAAGAGAAAAGTAAACAGCAAATCACAGCGGAGCACAGCGCTGACTGAAACACAAACACTGCTCTCACACAGATGTTATTGATGATAACCCAGAAGCTCTTTGACACTGCTGCTAATGACACATTCTGCCAGCTGCCTGAGGACCATCATCTTTGGCCACCACAGCTCAAAGCAAATATCAAAGTCTCTCAATGCTTGACTGATAATCATCTGTCTAAACACCACATAGGTTCATAGGAGCTTGCATAGCCTGAAAAACCTCTGTCTGTCCCCTAAAAATGCATCCCTTCCTCATATCCTGCTCATCAAGCTCACAATGTTGATAACGCATGTGCACTTGCTGCTAATTATTAATTAATGGATATTTCCCGCCTCATTGTTTTTCAAAAGAGAGTGTGTTTTGACCTATTCGGCCTGCTGAAGCTGAAGGGAGAACACAATATCATTTCCAGAGGCATAATGAGAACAAACAGCACAGCAGCTATAAGGCTCAAAACAAACAGTGAAACAAAAAGCACCTGTCATATCCTGATCAATATTCTTTCCTGTGGGAATACTATCCTATTGATATGGTGACAGAGTGACCAGCGCCCGTCCTATTTCCTGTCATAAAAAGCTCTAAAGCATGGGCCTGCTAAATAATCAAAAAGCTGGAAAACCGGATGCTGGTGTGGGCACAACAAATTCAGATGTATTATTTACTCCACATCTTTGTTTACACAAAAACACAATAATCCTCACAGATTTGGGGCAGTGGGGGGGTAGGAAAGGCAACACTCCGAATCAACGGAGGGATCTACAGTCTTTGCAGTGGAAAAGAAAAGAATTCAATTGTGAAGAGAAAATAAACCCAAAGGCAGCCGAGTACAAAGGGCCACGGGTCCCAAGCGAGCGCCTTTAGGATTGGACTGAAGAGTTGACTCAAGAAGGAAATCATAGGGCTGAAGGAGCACCAAGGGTTGGTTTGTTTAGCTCCAAATCCTGGTATTTTTTAATTCACAGGGGGCACTCCCTGTCTGCCTTGATACAAACATGAGGGGAAACAATCCAAAACTTCTTTTCATTGGCATTGTGGTGTTCTTCTTTTTCAAACAATACACATTTCAGACTAAGAGTTTTCTTTTGTTTCCACATTCCCCGTTTTGCTGAAAAGTTATAGCATCACTGGCAAAAGGGCAAGACGTTCAGCAAAAATAATGAGTATACCTGCATTTACTCCAGGTAAAACAGAAGGTTGGCACATCATTTGAATTGCTTCACAATAGGCTCCAGCTTGATGAGCAGACTATGATTAACTCATGTGACTCATCAACTGAGGGCAGAAAAACAAAAAGAATTGTGTTAAAAGACAGTGACATTTTTTTTTTTTACTACCCACTACCTTTTCCTGGCAAGGGTAGGAAGAAGAAAAGAAAACAACTATTTGTTTTCTGTAAGCTCCAGGCAGTCAGTGTCGACGGTGTCATCTTTCAGACAAGGAGGCACCACAGCGGCAGTAAAGCGTCCCTTTGGCCAGGGCTGATAAATGTTCCTCAGCCTTATGTCACTCATCGCAGGAAGCCCTGTCCGTCGACGAGGATGCTCATATACACATGTCCAGCTTGTCGTTTTTCCATCACAGTGTTTAAATAATGAATAAAATCTGTCTTCTTGTGCTGAGTGGTGCCATAAATCAGCACTAAAAGCAAAGTGCCAAAGGCGATAGTTTTATTTTACGCATGGATCCTTTCTGGAAAGGTTCAATTGTTTACGCTTACTTGAAAAATCTGACATTGAGAGGTAATGCAAGAGGCTGAGTAGCAGAATGATATAAACTTCTTTACCCTTTTCTGCTAAAGTATCCTATGAAACAGTCTCTGATCTCATGAGCATGTTTGTTTTTTAAAGCAACCACTTTTCCAAAATTAATCTAAGATGAAGTTAAAGCGCATTATTCAAATGCATACCATCACTAGACTGCAGATTGAAATACAACTAAGTGTCTGCTTCTCAAATCATATATTAATGATGAAAAATAATGCTTTGTGCTGGCCATCATTTGTGAGAAAAACTGCTGCTGACAAGTCATTTTAAAAGATTCTCAGTCAGGACCCTTGACGGTGGGAGTAATGAGGCGGGTCTGGCTTGGCAGCAGGTTTATTTCCCTCTCTCCGTCCTCTGGTCATTCGACTCTGGAAAGCTTATCTGCTGTCATCTGGTCCATTGTCCCCGTTATCTGAGGGGATCAGGGCTGAGCTGAGCCTCTCTTTACGTTTCATTCTCCTCCACCACTGTCCACACAGGACAGATGGAGGGGGACCTCCACCTGCAGAGAAACTAAAAGAACACTTGCTGTGATATCCTGTCGTATACAAATGCAGCAGAGGGATCTCCCAGTGTCTGGAGAAAACTCATTCAGAACGTGATTGAAAATACTGTGACAGTTATATAACCTTGATGCTTTGGGAAAACCTGATAAGAACAGGGTTATTTGGTGAACATCTGAACTGCCACGCAAATGAATACATGCAATTCATCAAAGCAGGGCAGTTTGGATTGCATGTGTATGATGTACTGTATATACACACCCCAGATAAACCTCCATGGGGCACTGCAGGCCGTTTGCCAGTGTTTTAATACTGTTGCAAGCTGAAACCACAATGGAGACGTTGGTGAAAAAGGAAAAGGAACTCCAGTTGCATTTATCATGGACTCATAGAAAACACCCTTCCTATGCAACAACAAGCTGCATTTCTCAACCGGATTTGTGGCTGGCTTTGGATCTTTGCCACATGTGGATATATATTTCTCCCCTAACTGCTCGAGGGAAGTTTCACCCATTTCAGTTTTTATTGGTACATGCCCCCGTAGTCTAATTCTGTAGGGACTCCATGTCAGGACAGGCAGCAGTAGGATTCAGGGTAATCAGCGTGAAAATGTTCAGGAGTAAAAAAAAACTAAAAAAACTCTTCTTTCCAGTTGTTGCCCACCAACGTTGTCAGACGTCAGAGTTTAAATATTTAAAAATAAACCACTTATCCGTGCTATCCTACTGTCACCCAAAAATAACTTTAGCACTAAAGTTTGTCAGAATGATGTACTTACAGACGCCTGGATAGCACACCTGGCAGAGCAGGCGCATATACTGTATATATAGAGGTTTACTTCGTCAATGCAGTGGCTGTAGGTTCGACTCCGACCTGTTGCCCTTTGTTGCATGTCATCCCCCCTCTCTTTCCCTTTTCATATGAAGAATGGCCTAAAATGCCTAAAAAAAGAATGATGCACTTATATTAAACTGACTATGGACTGTCAGAAACGAATATTTAACAATATCCACTAAGTTAGATAGTCCAAACCCTTTCTGTAATTGAAGACTCCAATAAATCTTTGCTCAAATGAATTGTATGTGTCACACAAAACTACTGCCAAGACTTTGTTCAGTGCACCCAGGCAAGTTATAACTCTTCATGGACAAATTGCAAGTCAAATTCTTTTCAGGGAAGTAACTCATGCATCCATCCAACTTGTGCAATTCTTATACATTTGTCAAGAAAATTGCTTGAAAAGCTAGATGATTATTGCTTATGTCAGTAATATTAATGTCATTTCTGTTGAGCGCACAGGCAGTTTCTGCACCCCCTTTCGCATGTCATAATGAATTCACTGGGGTATTGTGAGCTCAATGAAGGTCGGGGAAAGAGTTTTTAAAAGGGCCAAGAGCACATGCAGCAACGCAGCAAAGTAGGAAGTTTATTATAAGAGGGTGCCTTCCACAGATAAGGAGCAAGCTTTGTCTTTAAAGTGGCTCTATTGTTCCAATTCAAGCTCCTTTTTCAAACACAAACATTTAAGAAAGCAAGCCGGATGCTTTTACAAATATTTCTTTCTGTGTGAAAAATATAATCATTAATATTTGTCCATGCCAATTCTGCGAATAAAAAGTGTTCCAGTGGTACTGACAGCTTCTACGTGCCACTTTGTGAGATTATGGTCATTGGCATTCATGATAAATTTGTATGATAAATTGTGAATTCTTAGAGAATTGTTTTTTTTAATGTCATCTTTTACTCGCTGAGGCTCAATGCATTTTGACAGAAGACAAAACCCAAACACAGAGCCGAGAGAATGAAGGATGAATATCTCACCTTGGCTAAGGGCCGCCGACCCCCCGCCCCCCCCACCACCAACCCTCTTCCCTGAACAGACTCCACAAACCAACCACGGTGAGATAGATATTTTTTTTAAAGCACCCTGATAGAGCCTTGACTGATAGATAGATAAAGAAGTTATGCATTCCAGTGTGAATAATGAACATGACTCTATGTACAAAAATGCAGGAACATTCAGATCATCTCCAGTCAACAAAATCCAAAAATCCACACCTCAACCCCCCTACTAACGTTACAGAGGTCAGGATGCGAAAGCTATATCACAGAGTAGATTTAATACTTACAGAACCACAGATTCAGTGTGAATAATAGTAATACATAATGAAACATACACTACTTTAGTAAGTAAAGGTTTTTTTTTTGGTGCTCTAAATCAAACTAGTGAAAAGGAGCACTACAAAGATACAAACATAGCAACAGAAAACAGTCACACTCCCACAAATGTCTGTCTACAATTGATTGACAAGCACATACAGTTCTTCTGTGCTTAGCTGAAATACATAAACCACTTTTCAGTGTTCAGACAAGAGATTACCTTTAAGAGATTAATGGTATTTAAGTTACCCAAAAACAGTGTGTGCATGGGCAACACCCAAAGGCAGCTTCTACAACAAAGGCTGGATTTTTTGGAAAAAAAAAGAAATGAAAAGTAGGTGATATTTGAACAGAGGTATCATTATGAAAAATGATCCCGTGCTGACTTGCTGAGGGGGCCTGGGATGAGTTGGAACTGGAGGACTTGGTGTTGACGGAACAGCACTGCTCATTCTTCTCTTTATCTCTTTGGCATTCTTCTGCCTCATTTCAATAGCCATTCTTCACTGAAGAGCCCCTTCGCTGCTGTTCACACTTCTTGTGATTTGTATTCAAAGTAGCTCACAGATGTTTTGTATTCCGAGCCGATAGCAATCTGAATCCTCACACTGACAGTGGAGGCTGCAGATAGCCTGCTAAAGAAAGAAAAAAAAGGTTCTTATTTATTATGAGGAATGAAATCTCCTTTGTTAAAATCCTACAAAACAATAAGCTGCATGTACACACAGACTCTGCAGATGATGAAAGGTGCATTGCAAAAGCAGATTGATTGCAGTGTACTGATTACACCTAAAAAGCTACAAGACCGGGCACAAATGTGGGACTAGAAAGGGTGTTCTTTTTGCATCACCTTTTTTTATAATTTAAAAATAATCACACAATCAAAATCACCATATTTAATTCCAAGAACTTTTGTTTCACCCATCAATGTGTTTGTACCAAAATCCCAGTATTATGATGATCTAGGCTTTATGTTGAAATTCCAATTCCAGTTTGGGGATGAAATTTTTCTAAACATTCAATCAGTTTGGATTCATGCACTCTTTGGACGTTCTTTAAATAACTTTATAAATAAGACATTACAACATTGAAAGGATTGAAAATGTTCTCATTGAAGAACAAATAAATTCCTACCTACATCCAATACCAAACAACTGCACCATTTTAGTGACCTCGCAACCCCAAACACACAATGTTGAATTCAAAAACAGCCGTTGGGAATTTGAGAAAAAAAACATATGAACGCTTCAGATGAACATTCTGAAAATGTAAAAAAATAAATATATATTTAAAGTTAGTCAGTGGAATTCTCCTCTGTGGGGAATGTGAAAAACAAAATACTGTATGCAACTCAGCACACAGATGAAATCCAGTAGTTGTGCTTGCAGACAGATAACACAGAAACTGTCTGCGTCTGAATGACATTGATAAGAGCATCATACCAATACAGTAGCCTTTCTCTGAGCTGCAGATTCCCCCTGTTCCTCTCCTCAGGAGTCCAACTGCAGGAGGATCTGAAGAAGACACACACAGGATTAGTCTACAGCCATCTGTGTGTGAATGCTGCTGTATAATTGTTGATTATCGAATTAATAATTCATTCATGTTTTCTTATCATATTAAAGTAATAATCACAGAGCTGCTAATTTCTTTTTTGTCTGCATGGTTTCAACACTGCATTTTCTTTAAAGATTAGTTTTTGGGCATTCTACACCTCCAACTCCACAGCACAGATGAAGACATGAAAGGGGAGAGAGATGGGGGATTACATGCAGCAAAGGGCCGCAGTCGGAGTCAGAGTTGGAGCCGAACCCGCGGCCGCTGCGCCAAGGACTAAACCTCCATACATGTGCGCCTGCTCCACCAACCCGCCCGCTCAATGCTGCGTTTTCAACTGATTGCTTCTAAATTAAACTGTGTTTCTTTGATTTCCTGCAGGAGCTTCACATACTAACTACCCTTGTTCTAAAAGAAAATTTAAAATACATAGTTTCCTTCACAACAGGCGGGTTTTAGTCATACCAGACATTCAGAAGTTTGGAACAACAAATCCTTCATGAATGTGCCACAGATTGAATCACTTTGTCAATATGATGGAGAGGAGCAAAACGGCGCAATCAAATTGAGTGTTAAACAGTGGTAAAACATGTTTCAGTCATTTGAAACTATTCTGCATTGGAGATTATATTTTGGGTTTTTCTGTCATTTTCAGTGGTACTCAGTACAGTCACAACACAATTGACAGTGGTTTTGATTCCTCATTTTTATAAACACCATATTGTATGAGTTTTTATTACAGCCAACTGTTGATGATGATGATTGAAACTCAACTGGGAACAGTGGTGAGTTTTGGGGGGGTTTACAGGCTGCATGCAGAGTGGTTTACAGTTGTTAACTCTCCATTACTAACCTCTGATACAGCCAGGTGAGAAATGTTTTCAGTGCTGATGTGCACAGTATGGAAGTTCAGTCTCATAAATCCAAGAATAAAAGCATGATCCGATAATGCAACACAGATGCACATTAATAAAATTTAGATAAGAAAAAATTATGTTTTGTGAAAATGTGCTGATCTTTCTAAATGGTATGGGATGCTGCAGCTCTAAGAATACCTCTTTTTACACAAGGAGGAGACATCAATGGAATCAATAGTGCAGATTGACTCATTGCATCTATCACTGCTCTCATATATCAAAGGCATGATTTGCATGCCACATGGAGGAGATTCAGTTTCAGACATTAGACAAACGTCCGCTCCGTCTAAGAGGAGGGCGGGGAGTTTCGTGTGGCCTGGCCCTGTCATCACTACCTAAACTGAAATCAGAGAGGGTTGGTAAAAGCTGTGAGAAAATGAATGTTCTACACGCTGAGGCTCGATAGCCGTTTGGTAGAAATCCCACATTATAGGGTGTGTGTGTGTGGTTCTTTTCAAATCCACTGGGGGTGATTTAGCACTTGCCAGCTCAGACATAACAGCACTTGAGAAGAGACAGGGTGTGTATAAAGGTGAGGACGGATTCAGACATTCGCTGATGGAAACTGTCATCATACACACTGTAAAGTGTGTAAAATGATTTGTAGAGAGAAATATGAGACATGGAGAAGTCCCTGAATGACCAATCTAAATGTCAATCCTTGATTTGCACAGAATGAAGAAGGAGGTGCAAAATGTAAGGCTGTTGAGCTGATGATATATTACCAGAAAAACATGTGTAATCCTAAAATTGCTCAAATTTTCTAACAGCTCTGTAATTCAATATTGATTACTACTGATCTTGTTGAACTTTACAGCACGTCTATGTCCTGTGAACATTGCAAACATTCCTATACTCTTGGGGCTCTTCAGTGCACTTAATATAAATTAATAATCATATTATCACACTGATATCAATTCTCTCAATTTTCTTACTATAGGCTACTCCAAAACATTTCCTGTATATTTATTACCATTTATAATACTCCTTTAATGATGTACAACTGTTGATGCAATGCCATAATGTTTGTGTATTAGGCTATTCTTTCCCCAAAAATATCATAGGATTAGAAGCCTATAGTTGTTGTTTGTACATGTCACTACTTCCTATCACTAGAAAAAACAACTCAGCATAAAAGGAAGTCTGAGCTGAGAGCAAAAATCACCAGAAATCAATTGAAAATCATCTAAGCCTTATGTCATTATATTATTGTCACAGTGGCCAAATAATAATGACATAGGCTATAGGACATAGGCTGTCCCCAGAGACTTCAACGGTTCAACGGTTGTTGTTGTGTTTAAGTTGACGAAATAACAGAGGGTTTTTGGACAAAACGTTTCACAAACTGCCGCCCACACCACAGTCAGAACAGTTGGCTTTATAGTCGACCTGTTTTTGGAGACGAGCGCAACCTGCTGCTCCTCCCCCGGGGGAGGGGGAGGGGTCAGGAGCACCAGCGGTGTAGAGCCTATATATGTAGCTACCCATTAGAGATGTTTGCTTACAGACAAGAAACTGATCTCTCTGCAACAAACACTGGTCCTAACGATACATTATCAACGAGTAGTAAACATGGAGGTGAGTTTCTTTATTGGCATCTTTCTGAACAGTGTGGCAGTTAGGTCCGTTTTGCTTGAAGCTGATTCATTGCCATTAATGAAAATCTATTTTTAACATTTTACACACGTGTTTACACTGGTTTAATTCACTATACTTGATTTATTGTTTTCTCATTTTTAATAAATGAATACAATTATAAAATGAGTAACTTGGAAAACTTTTAGACAACTCCAAGTTAGCAGAATTTACTTTCAGAAATTACTTTTTTGCGTGTTTTTTGTAGTAGCCTAATGTTAACAACTGCTTGGACCTCAACTCTTTTCTAACTTTTCCATTCCTTTTTCTTTCAGCTTGATGTTACATATACTTTTGACAACAGTACTGACAACATGTCAGAGGAGTCTGGAGACTTTGACATGGACTTCCAGGAGCCATGTGGCAGAGTGCTCAGCAGTGAATTCAACAAGATCTTCCTACCAACAGTTTATGGAATTATATTTATTCTGGGAGTCATTGGCAATGGATTGGTCGTTGTTGTCATGGGCTACCAGAAAAAGGTCAAGACGATGACGGACAAGTACCGGCTTCATCTCTCCGTGGCTGACCTCCTGTTCGTCCTCACCCTGCCCTTCTGGGCCGTTGATGCTGCCAAATCCTGGTACTTTGGGGGTTTCCTCTGTGTGTCTGTGCACATGATCTACACAGTGAACCTGTACAGCAGCGTGTTGATCCTGGCCTTCATCAGTCTGGACAGATACTTGGCAGTTGTGCGAGCCACCAACAGCCAAGCCACAAGGAAGCTGCTTGCAAGCAGAGTGATCTATGTTGGTGTGTGGCTGCCTGCCGCTGTTCTGACTGTACCTGACCTGGTGTTTGCCAGGGTGCAGGACAAAGACTCTTCAAACTTCCACATTTTTGACGAAAGCATGGAGACTGGAGACTCACTGGAGAGGATCATCTGCCAGCGCATCTACCCGCAAGCAACCAGTCTCATATGGACAGTCGTTTTCCGCTTCCAGCACATCCTGGTGGGCTTCATACTGCCTGGTCTGGTCATCCTTGTCTGCTACTGCATCATCATCGCAAAGCTGTCGCGAGGCGCCAAGGGCCAAGCTCTGAAGAAGAAAGCGCTGAAGACCACCGTCATTCTCATCCTTTGTTTTTTCTCCTGCTGGCTGCCCTACTGTGTTGGCATCTTTTTGGACAATCTGATGATGCTGAACGTGGTCCCTCAGTCTTGCGAGTTGCAACAAGCTGTGGAGACGTGGATTTCTATCACAGAGGCGCTGGCCTATTTTCACTGCTGCCTCAACCCCATCCTCTATGCCTTCCTGGGAGTTAAGTTCAAGAAATCAGCAAAGAGTGCACTGACAGCCAGCAGCAGATCAAGTCAGAAAGTGACTCTCATGACAAAAAAGAGAGGGCCAATTTCATCGGTGTCAACTGAGTCCGAGTCCTCAAGTGTTTTGTCAAGTTAACAAACATTTGAACTCAGAATCTGTGACTTCATAACTTGAGGAGAAAAAAAACTAAGCTTAAATTTGAAAGAACTTACTACATTTTGTACAGATGTAAAAATAGAAGAGTTTTTATACTTTTTGATATGTTTGCCTTGTTTACTGCCATTTTGTGTTGTCTGATGTTTTTTTATTGCAATTTTACCAATTTAATTGTTCCTCAAAGCAGATTGTGTCCTCAGGCAGTGCTTCATTTAGCTTCATTCAGCTTCACAATCAAGATCTGTTTCTTTGTTTTCATCTTTACAATCTGTGTTGCTGCTTCAAAACTCAGGCATACAATACCCTATTTTGTTTTCATGGATGGTAGCTGCTCCTGGAAACCTGTATATAGTTGGTAGCATTTGTGTGTTCGCACTTAAGTTGTGTGACTATCTGAAAGCTATTATTTATTGCTGTCATTCACACTGGAAGTTCTGTAAAAAGAAACTGCATGCTACTTTTTTATCATTTTAAATGTGTTTTTGTATGTAAAAAATAAAAAACTCAGTGCTACTCATAATGACTGTGTGGTGTGCATTTTCTCCTAAAATCAGCTCCTCCTTCCCTCAGGGGGTTGAGGTGTGTGTTGGGGGGGGGCTCTTAACACAAACGTCTCCACCTGATCTGGCTAGAAAGCAGAAGGAGGACTGAGCAGGCAGGCCCTGTAATTGCAAGAACATCTGTGCACTTTTACATCTTAAGCAGCCATGACACAAAAGCTAAAATCTTTGGTTATAATTAACACCCATATGGTTCTTTAACAAAGAAAATAGCATGCATCACCTTTGACTCTTTTTCTTTCTTTTCAGTTTAAAAGATATACTGCCTTCATTATGTTTGGTGTGTAAACAAGAATATTCTCATTCACTTCCCAGAGTGGGTCAATGGGTCAATATAGCTATTTCCCAGCTCACAAAACAAAATATAATAGTATTCAGGACACAGGTTATATATTCTGAAGATGCAAACAAGCAGACATAGTCTTTGTTGAGCTATCATGCAATAAATAATTTGCCGTAAATCTGTTGGAATTATATAGTGACAAGATAAGACATATAAATGACAAGTTTTGAACACACACTGACATCAATCTTTCTATGGGCTCTTCTATCTTCAACACATTACAATACAAGAGATTTAATCTGGGTGGACTGGTGACAGGGTGATGTTCAAATTGGAGACCAAAGGAAGCTGGCAACAATAGATGTCTAGGAGAATGAAGTCGTCAAATGGCCGCTGTGCAATGTAATGCTGGCATCCATTCAGGACTCCAATGGAGACACATTTCCATTTCTTTACACGTAAAAAAGGTGTGAAGGGCCCCCATCAAGCCACAAGGTTAATGGATATTTTGGGGCTCTGGTCTCTCACAGTGAAACAGGATAAAACAAAAGGAGATGTTTTCAATTGGAAATGTTTTACGTGATTCAGAATTAGCATAAGAGCTACGCTGCCTCAGCATGTGCAGGGACAGATCTGTGGTTAACACTTCAAATGTTCAAATGCATCCTCTTCATTTGCTTCTTTCACCATCATCAGGAAAGGTTGTAAGGCTTTGGGGTCATATCAACTCTACCATATATACAGAATTGTTCTTGATGTGCACATTTTAGGGTTACAAAGTAAACTGACACGTAGGGATAATATTGACCTATATCGCATGGAAGATATCCCAAATCACAAATACGGTTTACAAACACAACAAGATAAATATTCTTTTAGTACTTCATGACCTGAAAGTTCACAAACAAATTGATGAATTTTACACATTGTTTGGCTCCCATGGTATAATGCATCCCATTTTCAAAATACTTAACCATTATCACCATGACAACACATAATGCTTTTATCCAAAATGTCAAAAGTGCCCACTTAAGTGCACCAACAGTACTCAAGGCCCCTTTGGGAATAAACCATTGGGTGCAAGAAGGTGTCCTTTCATTCATAATTAAAGCTTTTGCTCTCTCTGTGTGACGAGAAAACACACACTCCTCAACAACATACGCATCTAAATCCATACACTGCCTCTTCTGTACAAACAACAATCGAGAAGTGTTTATTTTAGATAGACTAGGCTTTTCTGACATGATAACATTCTCATGATACTGTAGCCATCATATCTTGCAACACATCAATATCAACTTCCTGTCAATGTTGTAAAAATCCAATCTTTCTGACGTCTATTATATTAGTTTAAACAAACTTGTGTGTGTGTGTTGAAGTAGTGAAGAGTTCCTTGTTTGCTTTATGGGTTAAAGGGCAAAGCTGTTGAAATGGACAGGAAATACCTTCGACTGGTGATTCATTACCACTGTGCATCTATGTTTCTGCATCTTGACACCATTGCCTTTATGTGTAGGGCCTCATTTCATTTTTGCTGTTGAGGTGTATTTAACTAATGAGTGACAGTAAGTACCAGTAAGTGCAGATATGATTTTAAAGGGCTATTGCAAACTAGGAAGGAAAGGAACACAAATACCATAGGTTCCTTTTGGGCAGTGGCCTGCTCCATTATTGGTTACATTGTTTTGGTTGGAAAGTGAGCAGGGGGTAGGCTGTTTCCTGCATCAGGAGCTCCTGTGGTCAACAGCCTGAGAAAAGCTTTGATGAACCCCCCACTGTATTCAAACCACCATCACTCGCTGTGCTTGACCATTCTCGCAAAGGTCACTGGATGCCTGGATGCACTCAGTGCACTCAACCAAAAGTGTGAAAGTAATTTCATGGAGAGGGCCACTTTTAGTGTTCATGTGGTTATGTAAATACTACCACATAACCACACATGGTGGTCGATGTGTGCATGTTGTTGTAGTTGTGAAATGTTGATTTATTTATTTAATTTCTTCATTTTGTACACACCCATTCCTATTGTTGATTTGACCTATTGATTTGACCTATTGTATAAAGCATATAGTTACTGTATAAGGGGTTTCTGCATTAAGGAACCTTCTGATCAAAATACTTTAGACCACACACAACAATTTGCATAAAGTGATGGTGAACTATTAGCTCTTCCTATTATTTTATCATCATTTAACATAATTTATTATCATGCATTACAGTTTCATATTTGTATTCAATTCACATGCAGTCTGGGCACATGAAATGGCCGTTCTGTATTTTAAAATGCTATTTAGAAATGCAATTCATCAAAGTAGCTATAAAATAAGTTTTGTATTAGTTATTAGTTAGTCCCACAGCGGGTAATGATATAAAAACATATACATAAACAGAAAAAAACAAACAAAAAAACCCACAGTAAAACAGGCCTAAACCGTGAAAAAACAAACAGTAAAAAAGCAGTATACACTAAAGGCAAAAAATATTATAAATAACCAGACTAAAAGGTTGAATACACACTATTTAAAGTATTGCACAGAGGAAATATTGATATCGCTGTCTTTGTACTTGTACACTGCACAATGAAAACAAAGTAGAATCTAAATCTAATCTAAGTCACTGATATTGCATTTAACTGAGTTGTCAGTTGTGGAATGTAGCTAGTCTACTTAGAGCAGTGTTGATTGTAAAGTCCGGCAGCAGCAGGAAGAAAGGACCTGAGGTATCTCTGATTTATCCCATTTCGTAGCAGTATGTAAAATTATGAACAAGTCGACCCTTGACTCAAAGCCATTTTTCATTAGGTGTTTCCATTATTGTGTCTACTTCTATTCTGCAGACCTGACCAAAAAGTCCATCGGAACTACACTTCATGTCATTAGTTTCTAGCCGGATCCCAAAGCATCCGGTATTTGGTGCTCCGTCAAAACAAGTCCTTCCTTCCTATGCCCGTCCACGCTTTGAACAGCTGATGGTGCTTCTCTCTCTCTGCCAGACAGCCGTGAAACGTTTTGTCCTCATTTTCCCAGAATATAGCTCGACATGACTAAAGAGGAAGTCCAGGGGTAAGAATGGTCTGAAAGTTGCGCGTGTCATAACTAACGTCTAACAGCAAAGCTATAACTAGCATGTGCTAGCCTAACGTTGCGGATAGCAACTAACGTTAACCAGCAGCGTTACTTAAATATGTAGCAGATTGCATCATCAGACAGACAGACAGACAGACATACATAAATAATAAAGTGTTACCCGTGTGAACAACATGTTTAAATAGCAGCAATATAATGCTAAACTCAAGATAAGCCCACATACTGGCGAATTCATTAACGTTACGTTAAAGAATCGCTCGGTTCATGATGACCTTGCTTAATATGCGATATACATAGCTATGTATATGGGACAAGATGTTACATCTCTATTAGGTGCCTGGCGAATTCGTCGGGCAATAACTTGGGTAATGTGAAGAAATGGTCCACTTTGGATAGATGCAGAACTGAAATCTGCCTTCTTATGGATCGGATACGATTTTGAGTCCTCTTCCTCCTCACTCCTGGTTCACAACATACTACAACTCAACCTGTCCATGTTCATGCCCATTCCACTGCCTCTGGTCATGGGCCTACCCTGTCAACAACAACACTTCATACTTTGTTAAAGAAAATTGTAGGACTCATGCCAGTGCTGGGCAATATATCGATATTATATTGATATTGTGATGTGAGACTAGATATCGTCTTAGATTTTGGATATCATTATATCGTGATATGACAAGTGTTGTCTTTCACTCATTTTAAAGGCTGCATTACAGTAAAGTGATGTACTTTCATGATCTTACCAGACTGTTTGCCTTTCCCCCACTTCGACATTATGTCCACATTACTGATGGTTATTATCAAAAATCTAAGTGTGAAGATATTTTGTTAAAGCATCATTTGATCATCATTCAACCCTAGAATATTGCCACAATATTGATATTGATAATATTGATATTGGTCAAGAATATTGTGATATCTAATGTTCTCCTTATTGCCCAGCCCTAACTCCTGCAGTGAATTATAATTTAATGTATAGAGCGTTCAAATGCAGTTTTGGATGCCTAAGCCTAATATAAGGACTGATAACAGGGTATTTTTAATGTGCAACTCTTCTAACCATTTATTTACTTTTATGATACATCTCTTGGACATATAGTATGTCATTACAAAGAAATAACAGTAAAGGCAGTTTTTTTTTGTCAGTTGCCAAATGGGATTAGCTGTTTATGTTTAACTTTGCAACATATAATCATTTGTCTGGAATTCAATTTTCAGCAAAAAGTATGGACAGCCGCAAAAGCTTGTTTGTGTATTATTTGACAGTAGATTGTAGGTGTTTGGCTGATACAGACAGCCAAACTCTTCTCACTTGCCTAAGGGTTAAAAAGATTGTTGTTCCAGTTTAACAAAACCAGCTGGTTGTTAGACATGTTATAAATATCAGGCAGAGAGCATTATTAATCTACTTCTTTAATCTACCTGTATTACAGGTTCATGACACTGCTATAACACAAGGTAGCATTAGGCTACTCGTATGTATGTTTTAGGTTGTTTGTTAAAGAAATGCTGAACCTCTGAAAGCTCTTTTAAAACAGTAGGAAGCAGAATCTTTACACAAAAACAACCAAAATTGTGTTTTTGGTGTTAGAGATAAATATGGGGCCTTAATGCATTGCAGAAATTTATAAACAAATGAAAAACGATTCATTTGAATGGGAAATCATGAAAGATTTGCAGGTCTTTGTAACTAAGTCCCTAAGTAAGGGAAGTATAACACCTGTTCTGAACCCCACCCCCCTTCCCCCCTGGAAGACAAGGTCATCATCATCTGTTGTGATTTTTGTTTCTTGTTTAGACTTTATTTGCTATGTATAGCTGGCTTTTGGTCCTTGTTATTTCCTGTGACTAAATGGGAGCAGCTCCCGTTTTGCTCATAGGCTTCCTTCAGGTCCAGACGCCTGGTCATTGGGGGGACCAAAACAGCCGTCTCTCATTCACCTGCAATCTTAGTGCAATTTTATAGCCGTGACTAATGCAAGTCTGATTTGAAGAAATTTGAAGAAGACTGTTTATCCTATTACGATCACCTGATTTATTGCAGCTTTTTTGTTGTACAGCATTTTATCATTTAAACGTAAACATTGGCATGTGACTTCCTGAGTAACCCCCAGATACAGCCCTACTGTCACACTGATGTAGGCCAGTGTAAATCACTGGAACGATATTTCAGTTTAAAAGGCAGTATTTTTAATAAACGAAATATAAAGGTAAACATTTAAAAAATTAACTGCATTAGATCATGCTAATTTCTGCATTTTGTATTGTGACCTATTTATTACATTTACTTGTGTAGTGTTGTATTTAGTTTACTGTCCCATTGCTGCAACAAAACAAACTTTATTTTTTAGGTAAATGTCACACACTTGGCACTGACATGGTGTTGTGCTGTGTAGTCTGGCATTGGCATTTAGCAAATAAAAACACCTTTACTTTCAGATAAAACTAAATGTTATCATTAGATGATCTGCATTCTTCACAAATTTTATAATGGATTAGAAAGTGCTGCTGAGACTAGTTTCTTCTTAAAGCAGAAGTGTTTATCTAGCTAATCTTGCTTTGTGACATTTAGCTGCTCTCCTAACTCCCATCTCTCCGTTCACACAGGCTCCAGCTGTTTTGTTTGAAGTAACAATGGGATTAAAGGTAGCACTGACTTAAAAGCTGGAGGTGGCAATGGCTAAGATTTCATTTTCCCAGGCAGCCAACAACTTCCTGATGGGATGCAGGAGAAATAGAAGGTGGAAGTTGACTTAAATGTTTATGTTGTGTACCTCTTCCTGTTTCAGGGCGACGGAGGAGGAGCAGCAGGCTCAGTCAAAGAAAGGCCTGAAGAAACAGCAGAAGGAAGCGGAGAAAGCAGCAAAGAAGGCTGAGAAACAGGCCAAGCTGGTCAGTGTTTTGTTTTTTCTGGTTTGTTGTTTCCCATCCGTCGCCCCCTCTTACAGCTGGTAAGGCTGTGACGGGCAGTTCTGCAGGGCATTGTGGGTCCAGGAGGGTTGGTTAGCCGCAGGGGGGGCAAGAGTATCCATTGTTTAAGTATTCCTGTCATTTTGGCTTTGTTTATGTCCACCCAAACAAAGTGCTATTTTCCTCTACACTGAGTGCACGACATGGACGTCAAACATTTTAAACAGTAAGGGTCACACTCACTACAATGTTTTTGCACTTTAGATGGTGTGTTGCCTCATAATCTGTGATTGTGAAATAATTAAAAGTCCCACTAAATTTCTACACACTATTATTAATGTTTTTGGTCATCCTACCTTTATCGGGTGAATTTGAACCTAATGTATTCTCATTAATAAAGTGAGTAAAAAGATTGAAGAAGAGATCAAGATTGCCCAGGATTCTCTGGTCCTTTTGTACAGTAAAGATCTCTGAGTCCTTCAGGACCCCATCTGTAATAGACTTGACAGAGTTATCGCCAACAATGTTTGCAACCTGAGTAGTACTGTGTTTTCTTATGTACAATTAAGCATGTGGATCAGTTGTCAGTACCAAAGTATCTGGAGTGCCAACTTTTCTTTGGTATCACAAACGTGTGCAGAGACAGCAGTACATGCTTGCTACCTTTCAATGCCACAGATGACACTTAATTTGCACGTGTATGAGCTTTTATCAACTTTGGGGAAGCACTGATCTGACTTGTTTTCTTTATTACAGATGCCAGTACCCAAACTCAGGGTATCTTCTGATACCGAGTACCAATCTGAATAATTGTCTCTTACCTAAATATCCAATCTGTGTAAAAATGCATCGCTGCATGAAACTCACTGGGATCATTCTGATGGAGGTTACCACGAAGCTGCATCTGTAAAACACAACATCTGAAAATCCATCATGCATTTTAGCCTGATGCATTGGAATTTCCTAGACCTCATGTTCAACATTGATCATACATGTCTTTGTGGTTTTGTCTACAAATACATACCTGACAAACAGACTGATCTGCTGTGATAAAAAGGCAGTGTTTCCACTATAATCAATGAAACTGGCTACACCGGGTATGAGAGCAGCTTATAGCGGTGCGTATGCTCCGCAGAGATCTGCTCTACAAGCATAAAAATAGGACCGTCTTCTAATTATATTTTTTATGCAAGGTGTGTGCTGCCCTTTTACACAGATAGGGATTATAAAATGTCATTATTTCTTTTCTTAAATATATTTTTTGGTCATTTTCAGCCATTATTTTTGACAGGACAGCTGAAGATATGAAAGCTGTGCAGTAGGGCTGCACGATTATGGCCAAAATGATAATCACGATTATTTTGATAACAATTTTGATCACGATTATTTGTTGATTTTAACCAAAACAAATTTTATCGTCACATAGGCTATTTATAACTGCGAAAGGGAATGTGATGGACGTACTCACAGAGACGGCTGACTCATTATGAACGGGTCCAGCACGGGTCGAACGGCGGATACACACGTGTGTATGAAATGTCTGTATCGTCACTGCGCTGCATTTTTATGAACTATGATATTCTGGCCATGGGTCACATCTCTGGCCCAGGTCCAGGATCAGGTCCAGCAGCTCCGTCTCACACGCTGTTACTCTACCAACTGAAGTTAGTTGCATTCAATAACTTCTTCTGTGTTCTTCGCCGTGGCGGCCGTGATAGCAGAGTTACCCGCGGAAACACTGGTACAAATACAGGTTTGCCCCTCCTATTTAACAATATACAGCTGTGTTAATAACAATTAAAACTGTAGACAGATGTCAGAAGTATGGACCGGCTGCCGCTTTGCGGCCGGGCTGCTCGGAGAGTAAGACTAGAGAGAGTAGAGGAGAGATCTAAACACAGGCACGGCTTTACAGAAGAAATGGGTCATGTAACGCAAAATTAAACCATATCCATATACAGCATTTCAGCGGATGCGAGGACATTAGCACCGGTGCGTCCTAGAGGAGCTAACAGCTAACAGACGCTAACTAGCACCGAATAGCACTGGTCACTGCTGTTGTCTGAATAACAGACGGGACAAAATGTTGCGTTTACTGGTAAACTGGTAAACCTTGAGACCGACATATAACCGACTGCTATCTGTTGAATTTTCCTCCCGTTACTCTGTCCTCTGTGACTGTCTACATCTAGAAACTAAGCTGGGCGGTGCAGGGAACAACTGACTGGCTCATAATCAGACAGTGGTTTACGGAGCAGTAGATGGGCTATGCAAAAAAACCCGGAACGTTCTATGAAATGACGCTTTTAAAAAAAATCACGCAAATTTGATCGTGGGAAGTCAAAATCGTGATCGCGATTAAAATTCGATTAATTGTGCAGCCCTACTGTGCAGCTTAGGGCCACAGGTCGGAGTCGGCCCGCTGCAACCTTCCCTAGCTTGATATGGGCTTTTCCCAGACCAAGTAGACACCCTGTGCATTGGTGTGTCATGATCAAACAGGCTTTAATAGATGAAAGAAACAACGTTTTCCGTCTTCCAGCTGAGTGCATCCAGTCAGCATGTTTCATGGAAGAAGCAGCTGTTGTCAGTGTTTTACTGCTACCTGTATCAGTGTGGCTTAGTAAGTATTGCCGAGGGGAAGACCTGAAAAGCTGACTTGAACGTTCATTGTGTGAGTGTTAGCTTTGTTATTGGCCGCTGTGCACTTTTTGCGCAGACACTTGTCACTTTAGTAGCCCCCGGTGTGGCTCGGTTGCTTTACGGCTGTAGCAGGTTTATATCCAGTTGATCAGCAGCTGCAATATCATCCATCATGTGACTGGATTATCATATCAAGGATGGGCGATTGCAATTCACTCCACCGCCACAAGCCATTTCCATACACCAATATCAATTTGCATAGGAAATGGAATTGTAACTTTGCCAAGACTGGATCTCATCGCACTCTGGGAGTCCTTTGCGTAGAAGTCAGTGCAGAGATAAAGAATCTGTCCACTTAGGCTTTTTCTATTACAAAGCAATACCTCCTCCTGCCATTACTCATTGTCTATGATGTGTTCGGGCAATGGGAGTTGTGCAATCCAAGGATCTAAAGCTTGGCTCCAGGAGCTATGATTTATTAATTGTATTCAAATCCCTGATAGCACAAGATGAAAACACAATTCACATGACTGCCGTAGCAAAACATTTCAAGTTGCTCCATTTGAAGTTAAATGGTTTTGAAAATTTTTAATGTTTGAATTTAATAGCTAGTCCTCCTGTTACTTCCTGGCTTTTTGCAATGCCCTTTAAATCCCTGTCGCCTGTTTGTGTTTCAGGCGGCCGAACAGCAAAGCACAGAGGAAGATGTAAGTATCCCCTACAGACCACAGTACTTATCCTCAAAGACAAATTCTATCTAACTTTTATTATACCTCTGCTTTCACACGTTTGTATGCAAATGTCTGCATGCTCGTCTCCTGCCAACTTTCTCCGAAGATCGCGATAAGCCTCATTATCTGTTCTGTCTGTTAAGTCAGATGTGGTAGACAGTCTGACGCTTATGAAATCAAAGTAGAAGAGTTTATTCTTAGAACAATAAAGAGTTGGCACACAAATGCTACAAGTGGTGTGATGTTTTGTTTAGCTGTGTGATGAAATGACTGATATCAACTGCTAAGATTCATGCTTTTGTTTTTTCAGGACTTTGCCAAAGACAGATATGGTGTGTCAGCCATGGTCCAGTCCCAACAAAAACTGGGTTAGTATGAAAGTTACTTCCTTTACTCATCAGCCAACCACTCTAAACACAGAAAAGGTTCAGAAAAGGTTTCTGCTCTTAGAGTAGTTGAATACAGTTTCATATTCAGTTAGAGTTAACATTTTGGCTGCCCTTGTCACAATTCATCACATGGATATTTTATATCCAATATCAGAGTTGAGTGTTTGTATGTTTTACCTATCAGAAGTGGAAGTCTCTTAAAAACTCAGTTCTACAAGATGCTGTGTCCTTTTTTTAATTTTTTTATCTATTTGGCTCTGCCTTACCTAGGATAGTCATTGATTTAAAGATTAAGCTAACAATTTACTTTATTTATTTGGTTAATGTCTTAGGGTGGCAAAGTAAAATCATGATCACTCCTTCCTCCTCTTGGGGTAAAGGCAAAAGAACACTGCAAGTCAGTAACATAAAAGTCACATATGCGTCAGCCCCCATTTGGAAAAAGGTAGATGGAACGTGTATACTTTGGTGCAAAGGGTTAAAAGGCACATTTGGCCTGAACATCCACACTCAAGATGAGGAAATACATATTAAAAATATGGCTTCCTCCTTGAATGGAGAACGTGCAGAAACTCTCAAATGTTGTGTTTTGATACAAGAAGACACCCTGATTCAGAACGTCTCAGATTACCTTAGTCTGGCTGTCAAAAGTTACAGATAACACGATTGCAACTGATAAACATCAGCAAAAATGCTTCTGGTCTCTTCTCTCAGCATCATTGCAGCAGTGATAGTTGCAGTAACTAATAGTGTGTGATAGCTCCCAGATGAAAGTAGGAGCAGACGGACCTGTTGAGATCGTCCATCTGTCTGGAGTCTCTTTCAGCTCCAGTGCCAGCAAACAAACTAGGGCCTCCCTCACCTGCATGCCAAGCCTAACCATTGGGGCGGGGGGGGGCTTTTATGTGGGTTGACAACAAGTTCTCAGCCAAAAGGGCGACTCTGTTTTCTCTGGTGTAGCCTCAGTGTCTGCCTATTCTGCTCACTGATAATAAGGAGAAAGCATGCCTCTGAGTGACACAGGTGAAACTAGAGTCAATTTGTCATATAGCCCACAGAGAATGGGTGAGTTAGACAGCTTTTCAGCAGCCCTCCTAGTGTGTCTTATTTATTAGGCACGTCTGTAATTTGAGAATTTTATTGTGTGTACGTCTGTACACGCACATACTTGCTTATTCATATTTCTTTCTGCCTTTGGGAGTGTGCAGGGGGGAGTAAGAGGGGTGTTAGATTCTTTACACAAAGGTGAGGACAGAGACAAAAAAGTCCTTTGAAGTAATAAATTGTGTGTGTGTGAGCCAGACAGGGTGTTGGTGCGTGTCCAAGACCTTATTCCTGAGAAAGCTGACCAGCTGATCTGGCTGCGTGCACGAGTCCACACCAGCAGAGCCAAAGGTGAGATCACTTTCCCATCTTTGTTCAACTTTTTTTCATTTTAGAGCCACTTTCTTCGTGCAAAAAGCACAAACAGCCAATATTAGATTATTCCTGTGCTAATCCTTGGTGTACTGCAGTGAAATGTCTAAAACATCTGTCCTTGGGCCAGCTCTTTACATCCCTCCCCTTTTTCTTCAAAACCAAACCGCAATGCTGGTTGCTTTTGACTTGCTTTTAGATTTTCCATGACCTAGCTAACTGATATTACTCTCTTGAGGTTGATGAACACTAAAATTTAGAAACTACAAAGAGACTCCCCATTTTCTGCAATATTATTCTTCTGTGGGATTGTGCAGACACTTGCAGGGCAGTCCCCCCCCCCCCCCTTCCTTCCATGTTAATCAAAGTTTGACAACCTGCGGTTGTTTTTGATATCATTGTCAGACTGGCATGTCACCACCAACTGGAAGCTCAGATAACCTCTATTTGCCGGGTTCCAGCTACTTGCAGCCACAAAGTAGCACTATTTGAATACAATGAACCTACTCAGCCTTGCCAGGTTATTACATCTCTGTATGAAAAACAAAGCCTTTTCCTGCTTTGCTAAACTTGTGATTGCAAACAAAATGAAGGTCTCAATGATTCCGAGTTACTTCTCATCCACTCACGTCTTCATTCTTTCTGCTCGCTGTAAGTATGTCCGTGTGAGCACAAGAATATCCTCATTTAGTGATGCGTCTGTTGGTGGGATTTTGGCATTACTATTATCCCCACCACCCACCCCCTTCTCACAGGCAACAGACATGAAAGTACCTGGGTGGTCTCCTGCCCTGAGTTTTTGTTGGCTTTGTTTTTGTTCTTGTTTACACTCTTCCTAGGTGTGTGTGTGTGTTTGTTAGGAAAGTAGCAATCACCCTTTCTCCACATAGTGCTCTTCAAAGAGAAGACTCGGTTCACAAATGTTTGACACTTTACCTGTAGATGACGTCCTTACAGCTGGGGGAAACCTTCATCTGGAGTCACACGTAGGCTTTTGACTGGACAAATGCACATTGCGTCAGGGAAGAGCGCCCAAGCCTTTATTGTGACGAGCCTGCTAAGCTTGCATTAACAAGGTCTTAACAGCCCGGCACTATCTGTTGTTTTGTTTTGTTTTCAGGGAAGCAATGCTTCTTGGTCCTGCGTCAACAGCAGTTTAACGTGCAGGCACTGGTCGCAGTGGGAGATCGTGCCAGCAAGCAGATGGTCAAGTTCGCCGCAAAGTGAGTACCAAGACTGCTCTTCCTGTCAGAGAGGGCATGAACAATGGTGGGAAAATCCTGGGCCCTAATCGTCCACCGATCCATTTTCACACATTCTGAGTGAGGTGGAGGGTAGGGGATTAATCATGTTTCACTTGACAACAAAAGTTGGCTGTTAAAAGGGCGGGATACAGCAGCGTTTTAATGGAGCGGTTCCTGTCGAGATGGCTGATACAGCAGTTAGGATCAGAGGAGGGAGAAATGCTTAAGAGCCAAGCGTCATTATTCATGTTAGCAGCCAAATTATAGCCCATTACTGGTAGGCTATGAATGAACACAACTATCAGCAGATATGCACTTTGTTAAAAGGGCTAAAGAGAGAGGGCTGATAATAATGCCACTTTAGGCTGACATAGGATGTTCACATATAGGGGGCTCTTTTGTATAATAATTGTAAAATTGGACTTTAGGTATACCATAACATTATTCATGTAATGTAAAATGTTCATCAGATGTTTGGGAGCATCTGTTTTCCATTACTACTGTTTGATGAATTTAATATATTTGTAAATGGGCGAGACCATAATTATCATGTACTATTTAACAGGCACCTCTGCAGACATTGCTAAATTTGGCAAAGGGCAACACCCGCAAGTGTAATCTGCCAGATCAAAATGGCAGTTAAGACATTGAATAATAACGAAGCAATGCAATGTTAAGCAATGGAGAGATTGCAGCTGTATTCACAATAAGCCTCCTATAAAGTAGCTGCTATAGCCTCACAAAAAGCTGTCATTAAGACTGTAGATGAAACAAGTGTCTGCGGTTTCATCCTCCTCGAGAATTTTACAAAAAGTTGAAAGACATTGGTTTAATTAAAACTATTACCTTAATGACACTTCACTGACAAAGCAGTTTCAACCATCATTGGGATGCGTCAGGCTCCCTTATTGTTCCAGACAGTGACCTCATACCCAGCGCTGAGGGCACTGACCCCAGTGTCTCTCCCCGATGTAAGTAGAGTGCAGATTTGAGTTGCGCATGCTCAGATTTAAACAGTTTACGGCATTACGTGTATTACTGAAATTTGTGAAATCCATGAAATAATAAACTTTTGTCATCACAAACAATAACAGAAGATGGGAACCATTTCAAAAACATTTTAGCTATGATTGTTTGAACGTTAGCTCAAAACGCCATTCAACTGACAACCTTTGTTGATTGGTTGCTAACTTGTAGCCAGCGGTGAACAAACTTCGTGCAGTAGGTCTATTTTTATTCTGTATTGATATTACAGAAGTCTCTCATTAGCATCTTGTAGACTACTTGTCACAAAGTGACTCTTGCGCGACTCAAATCTGCACTCGACTCACATCGGGGAGTGACACCCAGCTTCTCACTTCCCCTGATCATTTAGGACTGAGCGACAAAATCGGCATATTATATAGCATCTACAGCTCGACATAGTACAGCCAGATTCATTCAAAAACATGAAGGACTTAATAAAATAAGTAACTGATGAATGATGGCGTTTAATGTACACACATACTGCTTGAGTCATATGTAAACAAGTCAGAGCTACTAAATTTGATTTGACTGAAAGGCGCATAAATTACCATTTTACACACATTCATTCTGCTCCTGTTTCGTCACTGCGACCCTAGGAGCCTCTCAGCGGTTCGTTGCAGTATGTTGAGGTTTACAGGAAACCAAAACACAAGTACACATTTCTAATTAGGGCAAGGTCACCGCTGCTCAGACCTGAGTCTTGACCTGGCTGCGTGAACGCACTGACCCCACTTTGTTAGAAATGTCAGAATCCCCTAGCTGCGCCGGAGTTCCCCTCCATCACTCAGCTGAGCTGCTCCCAGCCGTTTTTGAGATTCAGCTTCAGTTTCTGTTATCCTGCAGGGCTTTGTAGCTTCAACACAGCCCTAGAAAGGACCGGTGATTTCAAGTTGCATGTTTAATATTGTAGAAACGTTGCAGGAAATTAAGCTTAGGACATCACACATACATTTCAGTATAGTTTTGTAACTCTCGGATGATTTGTTTTATGCATAGCAGTTTCTCAATCTGGTTCTGCAATGTTAACGGTTGAGCAGTTGGAGTGTTGTGGAATACATTGTCACCTAACAACGGAGTAAGTGAAAGTGATGACATGCTTGCCAACGCAACATGGTCTTAGAACAAAAACACAAAAACATCTAAGTCACGCTACCGATTTACCAAGAGGTTTTCTGAGCGTTGCTGCTAGGATCAAAATGTTGTGTGCTTTTTATATTTAAATCTTTAAGAACAGGTGGCAATGTCAGTTCTTTTGGCTTTCTGGCTCACGTCTAGTTTCACACACTTTGGTGGGATGATTGATTAGCTGAGTAAGACCCTGGATTACAATTAAATCCTCTCATAATCACGCCGAGGGCAGTGATGACATTGCTGGGGAAGTGTTCTTTCATATATTGTATGTCAAAGTCATCCTCCTCTCTCTCACACAATTCAATTAAGGGATCTTCAGGCTCTGCAACCTTTACTCCATTTAAAGGAGAATTCCGGTCAATTTCAACACATAGCTCTGTTGTTGTTGTAAATTTGGAGATCTGTCAGTAGGGAGAAAAACAAAACCAATCGGTGCTGCCTACACCGTGTTATCCTCCTGCTAGAGTTGGCACCCAACAAGCTTCAACAGGGGATGTTTTAACTGTGTTTTAGCCTCTTAACATGTTCATAATGTCACTACAAGTCCCTACCCATGTGCAGTGATTCCTTCCGAGTGAACACAGTGAATCTGACTGCAGTAGACGTGAAAGAAAGGCATGAAAGTTGTGCTAATTCAGCTGTGTTTAGTTCCGGTGTTAGACGGCAGTTAGAGAACACAGAAAAAAGATAAAACAAAAATATGTAGGCTATCAATTCAATCAGTCCCTCCAGGATTTCTCTGCCTTTTTTTAGATTGTTGCAGCCCAAAATGCCTGATGTTGCTGGAGCTTTTGTAAAAAATTGCATTAAAAGGTTGCAATGTTTTTGTTGTATAGTTCTTTAAAACTAAAAAGGAAACTTGTTTTGAGGAGACTAAAATTACTCTAGGCTGAGTTTTCCTAGTAACTTTACCAATAAGGCCGATGATGCTGCAAATGAAAATGGCTGGTGGATTTAAGACAATAAATAATAATGTATTGAATTAATCAAATTTGAACATAGCTTGTCGATATTTACATTGTTAGTTAATTTCCTATTCTGACCTGGGACATGCATAATAAAGTACTTTATAGTCTTTACCTTTTCATTTCATTAACTTATTCATTTTTCAATCATAATCCGCTTACAGCGTACATTGATATTACAATGTATACTGGTTGGACAGGATGTTCTGACATGTTTTGTCTTTTGCTGTACATTTTGTTGGTAAATGTGAGATATTCTAGTCACACGCGTCTTCATATCGGAAACAAGGAAACGAATATGGACGTGGGACTGCTGAGATTGGTTGAAGTCACAGGAAACTCCCGTTATTGGTCAAATTTGCGGAAAAGTTGCAGTGATTGGTCAAAATTGCGGGTTGCACCAAAGTCGCTGTGATTGGTTGAATTGGTGCGATCCTGGAATGACTGATTAGTGATTTTAAATAAGGTAGTGTCTCCAAACTTACCTCACATATATCTTGCCTCCTTATAGGGTTGACAGCATTTTAAAATAATCATATGCTTATTATTGAAAATATTTTTGTATCTCTTTTTCTGTGTTGTAGTTTGTAGAAGCACTCCTTGCGGTATCAACACAGGAACTAAACACAGCTGACACAGCATGCCCTGTGGTGTTTGTCTGTGTGTGCGAGACCATCACCAGTCAGTGAGAGCAGCAGCCCTACCACTGTATAACATGCGAGTAGTTTAAAAGGTTGATTCACCAGTATTTAAAAAAGAAAAACATGTAGTCTCACTTACCTCTACTGGAATGTAGCCATGCAGATTTGTTGTTGTTTATGTGGAGATTTTTGAGATATCTGGCTCCACTCCAACATAGTGGACGTTGATGAAATTTCATCTTTTTGGGTAATGAGAGTTAATGAGAGTGAGATCTCAGGTTCTCAGGGTAATGTTGACACCGGTACTTGTTTGTGGGCTTCAAGGACCAAAATCAACAGGATGATGAAAACATCTATGATGTGTAGCGTCTTTCACCTTTTGAAATTGGTAAGTCAGTCTGGTGAGCTGTGCTTGCATATTATGTAATGTAGTGATGCATTAGCAGCTGAAGTTATGGCCGTATGTGTCTTGTCTTGTGTTCCTGGGACACTGATTCAGTATGAAAGCAGTCTCTCTCCCTTTTTCTTGTATTTCTCATCTCCATATGACATTGTCAACTCTCATTCTCGAGTTAGCCTAATCACTCTGTTTCCCTCAGTGTGCGCTGAACGTTTTGTCGCCGGCCTCTGGGCCATGCAGCGGAGGTTATTAATGTGGAGGTTTATTTATCTAACTGATCTCCTACTTGGGGAGAAGGTCTACGGCAGCAGCTGTCGTGGGGCTGAAGGGACAGCAGGACCCCAGTGTTCAGACCCTCATTACTGCTTTTTAATGAGGAGGAGCAAAAGATTACAGTGGGTTTCCCATCTGGCCTTGCGTTGCATGCAAGTCAGTGTTGTTCCTCTTATCTCTTCTGGGTTTCAGTGAAAAACGTATTTAGGAGGATGCTGCCTTGTTTAAAAAAAGTTGGTTCTTAAAATCCTAGTGTGATGCCACCGGATACAGAGATTTATCTAAAAGCAGAAACTAAATTCATTTTTGAAAGAATAATATGGTGACAGGAATCATTTTAGGGTACCAGAGTAAAATTGTGGCTGTTTACAATGATTGTGAGGAAACGGTGAACAGTTTTCTACTCTGCTGCATCCTGTTCATTTGAGCCCAACGTAAGTAGAGGCATTTTTGTCAAGCAGAAAAATGAGGATAGCAGTTTTCTTTTGAAAGCCACAAGCGTGTGGTATCTCAACTTGCACCTTTTACCATTAGCTAATGTCATGTATTTTTAGAATTTCTAGTGATTTTGAGGAAAGGGACTAAAAAACTAAACCCAACTAAAAAAAACACTCAACCCTATCCCACACCCTGCACGTCACACCGTGAAAACTGAAAATGCTGAATGTCTAAATGCATCAGTCACAGTTTAATGGAAATATTGTTCTCAGGCAGTTAACCTCCCACACAGATGAGTTTGTTTTCTAAGTGCTATCTGTTGTTTACACTCCATCCTCCCAACTGTCTCCACCAGCATCACTAAGGAAAGCATTGTCGACGTGGAGGCGTCGGTGAGGAAAGTGGAGCAGAAGATCGAGAGCTGTTCCCAGCAGGACGTGGAGCTGCACATCGAGAGGGTGGGCATACTTTCCGTTGCATTCATCAAACACGCAGAGTTCTTAGCACAAACGTAAACTCTTCACTCAACACAGTTCATGATCATTAGTTACTCAAAAACATTGCATGTGTGTTTCTGTTGTAATTGGGACACTATACTAGTTGCACTTATGGAATAAGTAGGAATACCTTGAATTTGAGGGATGGAGGACAAAATATTTGACACACAAGAGAATGCCATCTAATGCAACACCACAAACCTTTTTTTAAAGATTATTTTTTAGGCATTGTTTTAGGCCTTTATTTGATAGGACAGTTAAAGCTTTAGTGCATAACTTTTTGATATTATTGAACGTCTGTTACCTTCAAGTCATTGCCAAATGAGTTGCTACAAAGCTAATTAAGACTATCAGCTCCACACAACTCTCTGTATTTCTCAGTATGGCTATGTTCACAAGATAGTGTCGTCCTGTGACTTTCCCACACAGAAGCTTGAGTAAAGATAATGACCTCTTCTAAAGAGTCATGTTTTTTTAATCCTCTGTGTCGCCTAGGCTACTAGCGGGGAGGGGTGGTGCGCAATCACAGAAGGATTGTATCATGTGGATTAGAGCCCAACCAATATATTGGGGGGGCTATATTAGGCATTTCCCATTCTGTTGGTATGGGCATTTATAATGGCCGTTTTTTATATTAATTCATAAATGAATGTTTAAAAAATAAAAACGGACGGTCAACCATGTTGTGATCGTTGGCGTTGCATAGTTTGTCCACCAGAAGGCGCTCTACAACGTCCCTGTTGGCAACACTGATTTTTGTTTTTGTTAATGTATTTTTTTTTTCAAGTTTCATATCTTCAGTTTGTATTTTTATACATTTAATTTATCAGAACTAATATATTTTGATGTTCCTCTGTTCTGACAATAAAACAAATTATTATATTATTTTAGTGAGAACTCAAATAACTAATGTTAGGGAAATCTGTTTATTTTTATCGGCCTTGAAAATCCTTTATCGATCGGGCTCTAATGTGGATGCGCCAACAGTGATGCTGTCATTACTTAGAATTTCTCCTGGGAGAGAGAAACTACGTACTGTAGCTTTAAGGTATGATGGGAGAGAGAGAGGGGAAATGACTTGCAGCAAAGGGTCACAGGTCGGAATTGAACCCACGACCGCTACGGCGAGGACGGAGCCTCTGCGCATGGGTCGCATACTCCACCAGGGGAACTACCCAGGCACCTTGCAACACCACAAACTTTGACATTGTCTTTAAGACATTGTCAATATGTAAGTATCGCAGGGCTCAGTGAATGTATCGACCAAGTGTACATGTTCCTTAGCAGCACGTAAACACGTTGTCAATCACACATAAATGTGGTTTTAACAGATGGGGATGTCAGTGTCTTTTACTTTGCTTTTATGCCTGTGTGTAAACTCCAGGTACTTTCCATTGTCAGAACATCTAATGGAAATGTTTGTGGTTTCTCACCATCGTTTTGCTTTTTGTTTCTTTCCCCTCTCAGATTTTTGTCATCAGCCAGGCAGAGCCTCGTCTCCCCCTGCAGTTGGAGGATGCCGTCAGGCCTGACGGAGAGGGGGAAGAGGTTAGGATGAGTGAATGGGTGGATGGATGAAAGGGCATGGGAAACATATTTGGCCCAGAGTTATCACTACTCACACTCCAGTGCTATTTTCTCTACTGTGCCTATTAATGGCTGCCACCCAAGGCTGATCTTATTCATTCCTTTCAATGAAGCAATTAACACTGGTTGTATCACATTAGGTAGGTTATTAATGGAAGGTCCACTATGTGTTGTGGTTTGGCTGAAAAAGAGGAAATCCAACCACCAATAATTTAGGACACTTGGAATGGAATAGCAAGTGTGGTACATTCTCAAGTTTTTCCTGTCAGGTGAAAAGAATCAGCATGTAATGCCAGTAAGACTGCACAGTTGACTCTCCTCCAAACTGTGCTTTAATTGAAAACAATTTTTGTCAGTGTTAGAAACAGAAACTGACTGCGAGAGAGTCCACTCTAAGCCTTAATGCATCTGTATACTTCATATTGAAAGCCAAATTCTAGCATATCCATATGTGAAGTTTGTCCATCACAGAGAGAAGACGATGTCAGTAAGAATAAAGAGATTTGTGTTTTTGGCAGGATCAAGGCTTGGGTAATTAAACCTGGTTAAATAAAACTGATGATGAGCAGAATGGCTCGCATTGAGTAACATCACATTCAGCGAGTAACATCACCTTGTTTGACTCGCCCCTCACATGGTGTTTATAAAAGCTGGCAACCAGGGTTTAGGATGCCTACTGAATTCTAATTAAGGAGATTTGTGCATCAATGGTGAATAATTTTAGAGAATTGTGGTGCATTTAAGAAGTCATATTTCCTACCCACAGTTGAGCTGGTAATTAAACTTTAAGGCTGCTGTTTTAACAGCGTGTCAGTTCAATACAAGTGTGATTGGTTGGTGATTTAACTCAACCTTTTTTGCCACAACATACAGGCTAATTAAAACCAAAAGGAATGTATACAACAAAGTCTTATTAGTGCAAACTGCATAATAACACAAACCTTTAACACTAAACTTGGTGACTGTTGTCAACATTGAACTAACGGAGAACTATTTTAAGTGCAAAGGAATGTAACAGAATTTCCTTGTTGCTGAAAGGTGCTGTAGACTATAGACTCGACTCCGCTCTCTGTGACTACGCAGATAGGACAGATGAGCTTGCGCTCAGACGCTTTTGGAACCGAAAGATAAATAAATTGATATACTCATAGGATGGGAGTATTTTTGGTCAAGGCCGAGTAATACGGTTGACTTTACAAATATACTTTGTTTTTTCTACGTTCTTAAGGCGGTAGGCTCGTGTTGCTTAGGCAGCCTACCTTGGCCCTGACAATAATGTTGCAGCCACAGCAAACGTTTCTATCCACAGGTTGAAGCTGTACAATCAATATCATTTTAAATAGATTCAGTGAAAGCATTGCCACACCACAATAGCTATTGTTTTCCTACATATGTGGATCTTTCTTATTCAATATCAAATGTTATATTATCATATTACTTCATATATGTATCATAGGCAAATCAATATATGGGTCTCCCTATACCAGTGACAGCTGAGAGCCGGTCCCTGTTTATCCAGTAAGCCGATCTCTGCAGCTGCAGCAGCATCCCAGGTGCTTTCTGCTGGGATTCATCATGTCAGTCACACACTGGTAGCAGCACCTGTCTTCCCCAGAGACACGGGCCGTAACAGGCCTGTCTACCCGACTGTATACCCGTCTAACCTTTTGTCCGTCTGCATGGGGCTGTTTGGAGCAGGATGTGGCTCCGCAGCGGCAGGCTATTAGCTCAAACCCCAGCGGGTCCTAAGGGAAGTCTGACATCCATGACCCTGGAAGCAGTGGTTCCTCCTGTGATGAAACATTTATTCTTTCATTTGTTTTTTATTCTTTTCTTTTCTCTTTTTATTGCCCTGCTGTCCCACGTTGAAGATGTCTTTTGTTACAGTTGACCCCATAATGAGCTGCTGAAAGGACCAAAATCAATCGTAAATGTTTTACTGGTTAAAATTGTATAAGCATATCGATGTAAAGTGTTTAATTAGGTAAAATAAATAGCATCTGGCTTATTGGGTTTGCAGGCTGACTTCCTGGCTATGGTCAACAGGTGAACTAGGAATTTTATTCAGAAAGGGATTGTCTTCCTTTTGAGTTTTTGAAAGCCTCTTAAAAGCATGTACACTAGCCAGAAACACAAAGAACAAAACAGGAGCTAGGCAGTTGCATTACGTGTCATAGTGTGAGGGTTTTTGGTGATGTGATGTTTTTTGTTTGCACCCAGGAAGGCAGAGCCACAGTCAACCAGGACACCAAGCTGGACAACAGGGTGATTGATCTCAGGGTAAGTTGCTACCAGAGCTGAGGTAAAACAAGTGGGAAAACATTGAATTTGTGACACAGCCTGCAGAGGACCTTATCTCAGTGAATCTAATCTCGCAAGCAACATGTTCAGATTTGAGGGTTGAGTGGTTGTCTGGTGGAATGAAAAATGCTGTTAGTTTAGATATATGAAACTAGTTTTAGTTTTATCCTTTTTTAAATTCACAAATGTTACAAAATCAATCAACCTGTATCTAGTAATATAGTAAACTTGTAAGAGATGTTAGAGGTGTGAAAAAGAGGTAGTCTGTAATTTAGTGGGCTGATGCTATCTATCTTGCAGTGGGGGAGATGTGCCAAACCAATGTAGCAACTGTAGCACCTGAGCCACAAAGCATCTCATTGTTTTGGTCAGTGCCTCCCATGTGTGTGATGCAGTGGGCAGGAAGGCGCCAACACCACAGCACAGAGCCATGTAGCTCACAAGCCTCACAACACCTGTTTCTGTAACACTGTGCACTTTGAGCTCTGTGACGCAGGTCTGTCATCAGTTTTGCACTTTAGAGTGAAGCTATAAAGTGGTTCCCACACTGGCTGACAGACACTCTAAAAGGGAACCGTAACCCCTTCCCTAATAATAATTTAGTTCCTATAGAACTCCCCTTGTAACCTGACCATCGTTAAACTAAAGGAGCTAAGACACTATAAAGGTTAAATTGAATTTAGTTTGCATAAGACAACTGGACTCACAGGTAGGCTTTTGCCTACTGCCCTATTAACTTACTTTTTTAGCTCTTTTTGCCGCTGCCAACTGCAGCGTTCTTGCTTAATACTGGACCAATGTCAAAGATTGTTGTTACAATCAGTCACTTAGACACAAAAACATAATAGGGTCCAGGTTGGAATAAATTGGTAGTTACCCTTTAAGTTCTGTTTTAATACTGCAAAATACATACTGTGGATTACTAAAAAGAGTACAGGTGAGCCCAGGCGTGAAACCAGGCAAACATTTGAAACTGCTTTTGAAACCTGCCTGTGGTGGAGCATCACCACAGGCAGCCAGGTTTTAAGCTAGCAGTATGTGCCACTGAGAGTTAGGTCAGGTTTAGGTATGTTTCATGAGCTCCCACACCAGAAGAACACCATCAGGTGAAGTGCCAGTTTGGGAGTACACTAACCGCTACCCACCCACTACCCACCCACTTTCACACTACACACTACAGACACACTGCAGGAAGTGCTTTCTAATTTAGGAACGCGGTCCTGCATTGACTGGTTTTAAGCTGGGGTTCCCAGGTTTAACACGGGCCACAGCCCCAATGTGTAATACATGACACAAATGAGTCATGTGAGATTAGCTTGGTTCATTTGGGTCACTGTTTTTTTAATTTATTTTAAAGTTTGGGTAAAGGTTGTTTTCAGTCTTTCCCCACTTCCAATTTTTTCTAAAGTTTTCGGATTGGAACTGAAGTAAAAGTTGTAGCCAGACAGCCCTGAAGCATTGTCTGCTGATTAATGAGCTTGCCAGTATTTGGACATTATCACCTTTCCATTCTGCAAACTGGCCTATTCAGGACTGGACAGCCTCCAGTAATTGAAATAAGGGAGGGATGAAACCTTTTTAATTAACGCAGAGCTGTGCCTACTGTTGAAAGGACCAGGGACTGTCTTCATCAAGGTGTATAATGGCGTTTTTCCATTTCATGGTACATGCTTGGCTTGCCTTGACTCTACATGCCTTTTTTGGTTTTCCATTACAAAAAAAGTACCTGGTACCTGCTAACAGGTGCCATTAATGGAAAAACGGCTAACTAACATTTCAAGCCAGTAAAGCTCAATTGTAGAAATCACGTGGTCATTTTAGATGAGTCAGTCAATTAAAGGGAGTGTTCCCGGTTGCAGTTTTGGGGCTTAGGTTTTTACCGTAATCTCTTGGTTCAGTTTGAGCTATTTCTCTCCCCTCCTTTGTTTCAGCACATACATTTATAATGACCGGTTTAAAGTACCTGGGGCTCTCGCTGGCTTTGAATTCATGTCTTGCCCTTGCCAGCAAATTAGAGGTTTCACCCTTCATGTTGAGAGGAGTTGCATGAACAGAAATTGGCAGTCTTGTTTTCAAACCAACATAACATCTGTTATGATGATGATGTGTAATAAATCCAATGGATCACGCTGGTGGTGGTAATGTCTCTCTGTGTGTGACTGCGTGTTTTCCTCCCAAAGACGACCACCAGCCAGGCCATATTTCGCCTGCAGTCCGGAGTGTGCCAGCTCTTCAGAGAAACCCTCACCAAAAAGGGCTTTGTGGAGATCCAAACCCCTAAAATCATATCAGGTACAACACACAGACTCTGTCCCGTTGATCCTGCCCCATGGGAAAACTAAGACTGAATCATAGTCGATTAGATGTTTCAGTAGAGACACGCTTGTTTCCATATCACCCACCCACAGGTGTCCTATGAGTCATCATGTGACAGTTGTAAGGCTGACTTCCTGTATGTGCTGTTTTTTCTTTCGTTTTCTTTTTTGCTAGACTGCAATTCAAAACTTGAAGTTTAGTTGACGTTCACAAAACGGTTTCAGTGAGTAACGTAGAGTTTCTGAACCCAAACACAGTCACCTGCATCTATGTTCAAGCAAACAACAGACAAGAAGGTATACAAAAAGAGTTTTACTGTTTTCAACATATCAAGAATTGAATCCAGCCCTCTTGGAATTTTGATGCATCGAGGAATTCTCACATCCGCTCTTCTACTCTCACATTTCCACACAATGCCTTTTTAACTTGACAGGGGAGGCCTTCCTTAAGCTTGCTCCCAAAAGACCCTATCCCACTTCAATAAAGGAAGGGAGGGCTGGAGAAAAAAAACTTAAGATTCAAACAGAAATATTCCCACTGACATTTAAAGACAGCTATTTTGAGCTTTTCCTTGCGCAGTGTCTCTTATCCTGCTCTCTTTTTCTCAACATCAGGGGAGAGAGATGACTTGGCATTCTACATGTTTACAATTTACCTTTTGAAAAACCCTTTCCACTTTTCAGCTGAAATTAATGTATTGTATACATCCTGGAGAAAATGCTCAGCAAGGTATATCATTTATGATGAAAGCTGTACATAAGTGAATAGGAACGGGGTTTGATCTAAAAACCTCAGTTTACAGTAAGCTCAAAATAGATGAACATTATTTGTTTTTCTTCCAACAAAGTACATTGTGTTGTACACTGATCTCCTGTCCTCGGCCTTCCACGTGCCTCTGAGATTTGAAATGAAGTGTGGCGACACATGTGACACTTTCACTTCCTCTTTTCTTTGAGGGCCAATGATATCGCAGCTGCCTGGCACGACTAAATTTAAAAACTGCCGCTCTTTTTTTATTTTGGCGGCATGTAAACCAGCACTGTGCTTTTTTGCAAAAACCACATTTTCCTGCCTGCCAACACCCTAAGTACAGTTTGTGCTGTTTTAACCCCCACCCTACTATTGACAACATGAGAATATCAGATAGTGTCCTCTGACGTGTTGATGTGTGAAATAGGGAACCGCAGATGTGTTATCTAAGTCTGGCTGGTGTGAGGCCCGTGTTTGTTTTTTGAAAAATGTGCAAGGCATCTGTCTGTTGTTTTTCCTCAGATGAGTTTTTAAAAATGAATACTTTTATTGACTATTGTCAGCATCCAAAAATGTGCATAGTTTCTGTTGTCTCTAAGCAGTCATATGTACTTTATTATTTAAAAAAAATAAAGAGAGATAAATGACACTAAGCTGGCTAATTAGAGTTCCAACTGAAATGTCTACTGAACAGGCAATATATGTATCATCATGAGGTGGAAGGTGTCTGACTTTGTGAAGTGAGAAACCCCAGTTTCCTGCTGTATGTGTTTGTCAAAACGTATATCTGCCCCTGCAGTTAATGGCCATTTTGTGCTGTGGGGCAGTAAAAATCTCATTTCTAAAAGTTGTCTTTGTCCACTTCTAGCTGCCAGCGAAGGTGGAGCGAATGTCTTCACTGTATCTTACTTTAAAACCAGCGCCTACCTGGCCCAGTCTCCCCAGCTCTACAAGCAGATGTGCATCTGTGCTGACTTTGACAAGGTCTTCTGTGTGGGTCCAGGTGAGAATGCCTCCCAACCGTCCACTCACACATTTTCATTCACTTTTGGCCAACAGCGAAATGAGCGGCTAGAGTGTCATGAAAACCGTAGACCCTATTAACTGAGATGACAGTTTGATAATAGCTGCAAATGCATTTAGATTGTTAAAGTTTAAGAGACCTCCCTCTGTTGCTTTCACTGTGGAAAGAGCTGCTGGACAGCTTAGTGTGTTAGGGACACAATGGGACTTGTAATGGACTTTATGGTGCTGTGTTGCCCCCCACATCCCCACACCCAAACGCCCCCTCCAGCTCTTTAGGTAGGCTAACACTGCCACCATCTGATTGAATACACACAGTATGTAACAGCATACATGAATACAAAACAACTTATATACATACAGCTTTCCTTTTTAAGATGGAACACAATTCTCCTGCAAGATAAATTAAACATTTAAGAGACTCTTGCTCATTCAGTATTCTACAGACTGGACCGAGGTCTTTGTTTGCTTCTCTGTAGATCCACCGGAGAAATCAAAGGGCTTAAGGTCATCAGTGCTTGTAAGGAAACATTGTACTCCCCACTGTTGCCTTAGTTACGGTCGCACCAATTCAGCAAGTAAGGAGAATTGGGATCAACTCTCTCTCAAAATCCCAGCAGTCAGAAGTACTGTGTTTTTCAATGTTGCTTCCACAGCTGTGGTGCCAATATCTGAAATATTAAAGAGGCTCATCAACAGGCAAACACATGTAAACACTAGGCTTAAATATAGAGCAGCAGATGTTGTGTTAGCTATGTTTGTTGTGGTTTTGGTAAATGTATGCAGGGTTCAGATGCATACAACTGTCTAGGTTCTAGACTAAAACTCTTTTTATGCATGCAAAAGCATACATATGCATATACCGATTTATAAAGCCATACATATGTGTTGTGTAATTGTGTGCATGTGCACATACCTGACTTCCATTCAGCCATATGTAGGATGGAGACACACCTTTAAAGGTGCCCTGCCACATAACATCATATTTACTTGCATTTTTTGAAATATGTTAGATCCATATGTGTTTGTGTTATGTTGTTAATGTGAAAATGAACTGCTAGCTCCTCTGTCAGCTCTAGCCACTGAAAAGAAATAAGCAGAGAAATCAGGCCAGTTACAAAAACTGGTCATTCTGATGTCATGTTGCCTGAGCTCATTACTATTCATGAGCTCGCCCAGTTCTGCTGGGTACAGGATGCTGATTGATACATTGTCTTGTACACTGATCTCGTGTCCTCGGCCTTCCAGGTGCCTCTGAGGTTTGAAATTAAGTGTGGCAAAACCTATGACACTCTCACTTCATCCTTTCTTCAAGGGCCAATAATATCGCAGTTGCCTGGCACGACTAAATTCAAAAACTGCCGCTCTTTTTATTTATTTTGTTAAGGATGCTGATAGCCAGGCTCTCATTGGCTAGCTGTTACCCCATCAGATTTAAGCAGCTTAGCTCATTGAATATTAATGAGAAGTGGCACAAATAGAGCTGAGTCTTCTTGCAGACTTTCTATACCACTAGAATTGAAACAAGGTAACCAACACAAAAAATGTTTCAAAGTCCATGGTAGAACTTCAGACATTACCACAAAGTAATGAAATACGTGTGGCAGAGCACCTTTAATTAACTGCTTACAGCCTGAAGACAGAAAGAAACATTAGTTAGGCACTCCAACCTTGTTATTATTCTGAATAACCATAATGCACAGCTCTTGCTAATTAAATTTAGCGCATAATGTCATTCATTTCTCGTACAAGTATCTGCGATCAGTGATGATTTAGTGTCTAGCACTCACCACACAGAGTTAAAGTGCTTCCCAATAAAGGATACAATGAAATGAGATTAGCATTATAACCGCATTATTAGTAAAATACTACAGGTTTTAATTTAGATGAATGTTCTTCTCGCTTGTGACCTGGTCAGGTGCACGTTTAAGGACTCAGTGCACCCTGGATAAGATGACACGAAATAAAAGGTGTTGCCACCTGTCCCTCTTTACTTGGTTTAGACGTTGATATGAAATCTGCATAATTTTAGTTTTCAGGGCGGAGGACTCCAACACCCACCGTCACTTGACCGAGTTTGTGGGACTGGATATTGAGATGGCCTTCAGCTACCATTACCACGAAGTGATCGACTCCATCACTGACACTATGGTGCAGATCTTCAAGGGCCTGAGAGACAAGTAAGATTAGAATTCATACACCTCAAACTAAGAGGTTGACATTTTTGTTTTGACTCTACAAATTCTCATAGTAATTTGTTTTACTCAAACTTTCTCTGAGGTGAGGTGAGGTGAGGTGACGATTGCACCAGCAATTGATGCAAATTACATCCCATAGAGGCTCAAGTCTTGTTTTCCCACACAAGAGGTGAATTTTGACAGGATCTATTCCTGAGGTGGAAATTAAGTGAATGGCAAAATATAAAAAATACTGTGTTTCTTAATAAAGCTATTTTAGCAGTGGCGTCAGCCACTGTTGCTGTTGAACGTCTGTTGATGTGGCCTTATTGCCACCTAGTGGTGTGAATCAGTGCAGCATGTGTAGAGAACTGTTGAATCAAATGGATAAATGAAAACTGGGTAAAGCTCTTCCGGCATGCCAAAAGGTTTTGTTTTGTTTAGTTTCAACCCACCATCGTAGCAGCACTGCTGAAGAACAGCATTGTCTGAAAATGACATCATGGACATTGAGTAGGGAGAGGCTTCTTAGCTGCTATACAGTCTGCATAAATGATTTGATGTTAAAACTTAATCTGCATTTCAGTTTATCCTTATCCATTTTTAATTATTTTTTAACATGCTGAGGATTCTGTAGCAATACTTATGTTGTTGTTGTTTTCTGTCCTGTAAGCAGTTTGCATGGATGGAAGATAAACATTCAGGGGGATTTGGCTGATGTGCTAGAACATTTGTTATAAGAAAAGAAAAGGAGGCTTCACATTGGATAGACAAAGGGCACAACTCAATTTCTTTACCACTTCATAAAAAAAGCCCCCTTTATAATGTAAATGTCAGTCACTGTTAGTTAGTTTCAACAACAACTGCTGTTCCTCTTTCTCAGGGCAGTTTGACTCTTTATCTTTGCTCGTGACTTTCCACACTTTCCCTCTTTGACGTAATAAATCAATTTGCATGTACGTCTGACTGATGTTGATGATGATTCATGCACAGATGACCTGGCTTCGGTGGAGATTTGTTAGTTATGTCACGTTGCACTGAAAACGTATCAGAATACTGATGGATGTCTTTTAAAAAAATGTTAAATAATGCTCTTTGACATTCAGTCAAATATCACCTCCCTTTGTAGTAGTGGTTCTAATTGTGGATTAGTTAGCATTGTCACTTACATTTAACTGTATTTATTCTGCCTCCATGAGCTCCGCTTCACTCTGTGTCTAGTAAGAGAACATGTGGCGTGGCCAGCAGGGACCAAGTTTGGGACTCAATCTGTACAGAACTGTAAAAGAGGCCTATCTTATATTACCATAACAAAGTTACTGACCAGAGTGGGCTCTGGTCTCGTTAGGTTAACTACCAAAGGCAAATCTGTGGACCTGCGAACTTTGGTTAATGTGTCTTTCTGTCTGTGTGTGTCTGCGTGTCTTTCTCTTTTGTCTGTGCGTGTGCCCGTGTGTGCGTCTGCATCAGCTTCCAGACAGAGATCCAGACGGTGAACAAGCAGTACCCCAGTGAGCCTTTCAAATTCCTGGAGCCCACTCTGAGGCTGGAGTACACCGAGGCCTTGGCCATGCTGCGCGAGGCCGGGGTGGAGATGGGTGACGAGGACGACCTCAGGTCAGAATACATCCAACTTGTTTTCTCAGATGATTTGACAAAAGCGGAAATAAATTTAGACATTTATATTGTCATTATAAGTCATTCTTTTGATCAATGCTGTTTTATTTAAATATTTACACAGTTGAGAAATGCATAGAAACCGTTCTTTGTCATGCTGTTGGTGTAAAACCACAACAAAATAATGAAATAATGTTTTATAATCACTTTCCGGCAAGTTACAGGTAACAATGTGACCCAATGTAATGTATTTGTTGTTCTGTAGCACGCCCAATGAAAAGCTGCTTGGACGTCTTGTCAAGGAAAAGGTGCGTTCAAATGTTGCTTGGTTTTTATTTAATGTATAATTTGAATGTAATGCTATTGAAAATTGGTGGTTGGGCACTGACTGTAGAATATTGCGTCAGCAGATTTGGGAAAACAAAAAGTGATTTGGATCTGTGTGTGTTTGGATTAAAAGCCACCATTTGAAATCATTTGAATTCAAAATCAGCACTTTATCAGCTGCCTACATCTAATTGTCAAGTCATAACAACCTGGGCCACAGTGAGCGGTCCCAGAATTTTCCCCTCTAGGTGGAGTTATAAATACTATAAAAAAAAAAAAAAACACAGCACCTGAAAATGTTGTTCCAATGCACAACTTGGTAGCAACTTACATCTATAACAGGAAGTATCTCAAGATGCAATGTTACATTCATTATACAAAGAAACAAAACAATATGATTCTTGAATGATAAATATGTACCTGTTGTAGCCAGAAAGTGTATTTTTAAAACATGTTATTGCATCAATTCTTTCCCCCTCAGTATGACACAGACTTCTATGTGCTGGATAAGTACCCACTGGCTGTTAGACCCTTCTACACGATGCCTGATCCAAACAACCCTGTAAGTCTCTCACTTACTCATACACACATACAGTATACACATTTACTGACTACATAGTAAGAAATGTGCAGTGACAAATGTTACGTAGATTTTTGCAACTGAGTTTTGTGGTTGACCTGTGGTTAAACTTGCGTTGCGTTCAAACCCCACAACACACCTAAGTAAAATAAATAAATAGCCAAAGCTATAACAACACAAGCTATTTTCCATTATTATTACCATACAATACAATTACCATACCATTTACAAATACTATTGTGGAGATGATTCAAGCATGTTGAAAATTCTTCTTCAATTAAGTCCTCTTACATTTACAAAGTAAATTAAATGGCTACTGTTTCACAGTACTGTGCAGGTTCTGAAATTAACCCTTACTAAATGTTGGGGCGGGCCAACACACAAACGCATAAACGCTGGCGCACACACCAGCCACAAGGCACTACCTTCTACTCTTGGACGGCCGATTTAACTCGCCAGTCCTCATCAATATAGTTTCATGTGTCACAAGCAAAAAAAGGAGCTTAAAATGCAACTTGCGATGTGATCTTGTGATCTGGACGGGAAGGATTTCTCTGGGAGTTGGAAGGGGTGTGCCACGATTCTGCCTTCTCACAGCGCGAAACAGGTTTGTGTATCCGAGAGTGACGTGCTTTCTGTTTCATATTGTATATCGTTATAGTCCTAATGTCTAGTAGGAGTTCGTCAACCAGTTTATGTGGACAGATTCAACTTCAGTCTTAACGTGGTTTGGCTGTTTCTGGAGTCCGGAAGTGGTCCTGTGTTGATGCGGCAGTCTAAAAATTGAAAGAAAGGACCGCAGCAGTCCTTTCTTTTAACTTTCAACTTTCCAAGTCTTTATGTTTTGCCTCTCCTTTCATTGAACAGATTCTTGACCTCATAGGTGATATTTGTTTTGTTTTTGTTCAGAAATACTCCAACTCATATGACATGTTCATGAGGGGAGAGGAGATCCTGTCTGGAGCTCAGAGAGTCCACGACGCTCAGATGCTGACTGACAGGGCCATCCATCACCAGATTGGTAAGGGGAGAGAGCGAGAGTGTAGAGAGGCCTCTGATAAAGGGCCATTGAGTGATTTACACATGTCTCCCTCTATTTGTGACTAGTTTGCAATACAACATCAGCATATTCGTTGGCTCAATGGTTGTTGTTTTTTTAGCAACCTCTTTTTATTTTTACAAAACTACAGATCTGGAGAAGATCAAGGCATACATCGACTCCTTCCGGTATGGAGCCCCCCCACATGGTGGTGGAGGCATTGGTAAGTAAATTACTTACCAAATTAAGTTGAGACGTAGCGTTTTCTGTTTTACTGAACCTGTTTTAAAAGAGTATTATCAGAACATACTGTATGTGAACATGGTTCTAGTAGGTTTTTTAATGGAAAATATAATTTGTTGAGTGTCAGGACTGTCTTTCCTTCCAGGTCTGGAGAGAGTCTGCATGCTGTACCTGGGGCTCCACAACGTGCGTCAGACCTCCATGTTCCCACGTGACCCGAAGCGCCTGACTCCTTGAACCTTCCACCACGTAGACAAAGCAGATCCTGGTGAAACAATACTAATCCACAATCCAGAACGGGGGAAGAGTATAGGAGCTAGTGCCACTTTATGACTCTAACGTGCCACTATGATTAACCATTAAGATGAGAGAATTAAGCTTTTACAACAGTAGGGTTTACTTTATTGATTGGTGTATAACATACATAACAGAGAAAAGGGAGTTGGACAGGGATACAAGGACGTCCCTGTAAAGCTGCACACACCTAATCCATCTTCGTGTCAGTGTTCTTTTCAGTTCTTTTCTATGAAGATGTTAAAAACAAACTATCTTAATACAGATCTGAGTCCCTCCTACTACCAGCACAGACTAAAGACTATTGATTGTGGTCTCTAGCAAAAAGACTCTAACTACAGGTCTTTGTATATCATTAGAGGATTAGAGGACATAAACAATGATAAAAACTTCTAAAAAATAAATGACTTGTTTCCCATTGTTTGAATGTTGTGTTTTGTGTTTGTACTGCTTCTGAATTAGTTACGGATAATGTAATGATACAAGTAATAGTTCACAAACTAATGCATTGTTTAAACATGCACATTTTGCATCACCTCCAGTATCGGCTTAATGTAATCTCTCATGGTTACATGATCTACTAAAATACATTGCAAGAATAAATCAAAGTGCTCAAGTGTTACCAACTTAAAAACTTTAACTATATATATATATATATATATATATAAATGAATAGTTTGGAATTTCAGAATTTTCAGAGAACAGTATGTGGTCTAGGCTTAATCAGTAGCAGCTCCACTGACTTGAAGGATGAAGAGAAAGATGTGAACAATGTCAATGTAGAGAGAGAGAGCTCCGTAGATGTACTCCTCTGGGCTGATGGCCAACTCCCTATTTCCAATAAGAAGCTGGGTGTTGTATACTAAAAACTAACAGAAAAAGAAGGCTGATCAAAGTAAAGTCATATAAAGAAGAAATATGGGTTAATCTGCTTCAGTTGTCCTTTTTAAGACAGCTGACAAAGCTGTCATGCTTTTTTCCCCCCTAATAACCTCAAACATAGTCACAAACATTAAGTCACATTAAAAAATCATCATACTGTGTAGATATGTAGCTGTTTTTCGCACTGTTGCTGAATGAATCCTAATGTTATTCTGGCCCTTGGCATTTCCTTGAGTACTATCAAGCCAAAGTTGCCACCTGTACACAAAGAAGAGTCTACCTCCACACTAGTGCCTCTGTGAGGCAGCCCTTTGAGCTAACATGCTAATGTTTACTATGTTAACCATTTAAGCATGTATGCATACTTATATTTGCTAGTACATTAAGTACACCTAAGTCTGATGGGAATGCAATTATTTTTAAAAGATATTTGGTCATAAACTGTAGGCCTAGTGAATAAATAAACATTTGACATGATGGTACTAGAGAAAAAGTCAGAGGATCACCAAAGTTATTACAAATCCTCATGAGCATAAATACATAGCATAAATGTCAGGGCAACACATCCAATACAAACCACCACTAAACTGAACCACAAGTGAAGAGATGACCACATGTAGATATGTCCTCTGGGAACATTGACATGACATGTCATGTGCAAACCAATAAACTGGATGTTGAGAGCTCTTACTGAACAGTCATTTGCGATACATTGCCCAGGTACCTTAAATGCCTGTTCAAAAATTGACAGCAATCCATCCAATAGTTGTTGAGCTATTGCATTCTGGACCAAAGTGGTGGGTAGAGTAACAACAACCCAAGCCATAACACAGCTAAAAATATTAAAGTCTAGTAGTAAATTGGCCATGAAATGTACTGATCATGTTCAATATCCCCAGAGATTCAACCCTTTCCATTTTACACCACTATGAGACCAAAACATAGACGGAATGCTGTGTTATTTTTCTGAGCACATTCATCCTATGACAATAACCCATTTAGATTTTACTGATGACCTTTCCACTTGTGCCAACATCAAAACAAACCTGATGGATACAAATATCAAATTATGTTGCTAGGTCTAGCGAACAACTATGTATTTCGGGGTGTAAGGACCATTACGCCTCTTGTTATTCGACAATAACCTTGTCATAAATACCAGGCTCAAATCCTTAAAATTCATGTGAGAGTAAACTCACCAGAGTGTAAACAATGGCTCCAATTGCGGCATAGAGCATATGCAGCCAAGGGATCTGTTGAGTGACACAAAGAAAGGCCTCTGAATGTGAAATAAGTCACAGAGAGCAGCTACTCCTTGCACTGAGAAACACCAGTAGAGAGAGAATAAATTAAAGAATTTTTCAAAAGAGTTCTCACATAGTGAAAGGAGAGGATGATGGCCGTAACAATTCCAATGATCATGAGCACGACGGAAGCAATGCAGAGAAGTCCCCCGCATGAGGTGAAGTCCACCTGTGATGAGAAACAAGTCATTATTGGGATGAAAGGGAAGTTAATATGCTTCAAGGCACATGAAAGAGCAGTCAAGATAATTTGAAAGAGAATCAGAATGAGGTAAAAAAAAAAAAAAAAGAAGAAGAAGTTGGGTAAATGTGTCATCTTCCAGCCAAAATTAAAAGTTATTCATCATGAGTTGCATCAGACAGAGAAGTTGGATTCACTTCTTATCCCAAAATGTTATAAATATTTAAAGGAACTCAGTGCTCCATTGTAATGCGAGACAAAGGCGTTCTTTTACACTGACAACAAAGACGTCCACTGACAAGCCACAGGCTACTGAGCTACAGAGACACAGTTTATGTCTCCATCTACCTTGGTTTGGAAGCAGAAGATTGTGACAGCTATACAAACTAATGTTGTTATTCCCATGGCGAGCAACACTGCTTTTGTTTCATAATAGCTGTAAAGGACACATAAAAGAGGGATTAAAACAAAAAAATAAACAATCACAGGATGTAATACATCTTCATCAAAATGTACTATATTGGTGTATTGTGGTGCATTAACTAAGTTGGAGCCATAACACACCTCGAAATTGTTCCTGACATGTAGGACAAGGCGACAGTCTGCAAGATAAAAGACGAAAACAATAAGGGTCTTTGTTTTGTTTTTATTATTCCTTACAATATGTTCTCAATTTGGCCATATGGATGTAGTGGATCATACCCAATATTGGCTACTGACCCATGCATTACTCTAACCTAAAGAATACTTACAAATACTCCCAGCAGCACAAGATTCCATGGGAAACGCCTCCTGAACACAAATTACAAATTGTGATAAATATTTTAAAATGTATACAAACAGAAGTATCATTACTGGTTATGAATATATTGACATAAGCCACAACAATACCAGTAGTAAAACTGTTTTCTAATTTATTCAGAAAGGCCCGGGCCATGCTTACCTCGGCTCTTTGCAGCAGACAAGAATGCAGTAAACCACAAAATAAACCACACTATGGAACGATAAATCACAATTATTGTTAAATAATAGAATAATGGCACTAAGAATATTGTGTATTCTGGGGACTTGCTCTGTCTATGTATTTTTTTTTATCTAATTGCACTGAAAATATGTTTTGTTTTGGTGTGCAACTCACAAAGATGCCCAGTAGATGCCAGGGTATCTGATGACAAACAGCCTCACTGGGTCACTATGAAAGCACAGACAAAAGGGATCACTTGGAGTAAACTGTTCCTAACCCTCCATCAGATACATTGAGCTATGGAATATTAGACTGGGATGAACAGGGACACTTACACAAATGTAAAGACAGCAACAACTGAAAAGGTGACGGCAAGCTGTGCTGTTAAAATTAAGTAAACCTGCCCACAAACACAAAACCAAGCAGTTCTGTTGAGCACACAAGTATACATTTCAGTGGCTGTACAGGATTGGCATTGGCATGTTGAACAACAGTAAAAGTCTGTGTGACCAATGAGGAAAATCCTTACCTTTCGAATGAAGGCATGCCGAACAGATGTGCTTTCCCACTGGGTGCTCAAAAAATCCTCCATGACTCCTGCACAATTGGGAATGCCGAAGTGATAATTAATATTTATTGCACTTGGAAGCTAATCTAAATATAATGCAAGTCTTGTATAATTTCCTCAGGACCTTGGTTGGATGCAGGCACTCCAGCAGACAAAGTGGGTATTGTGGTGGGCATCCCAGATGGAGAGAAGCCAGGGGCTGCCCACATCCCAGTTTGCGGGCAGCCACTCTCATGGCCCCAGTAGCCAGGCGGGCCGGGGCACATGCCCGGACTGGGGCTGTAAGATGGAGGTGCTGGAAGAGGGAAGCCATGTTGTGGCTGGTGGGGGTAGTTTTCATACTTAGGATGGTGAAGTGCATCCTCATAGGTTGGAGGATTATCCGTTTTAGACGTCATGATCTTACCTTAAAGAGAGGACAAGTGGTGATGAGCTATATTAGACTTATACTATACGTGTAATGTACTGACATGACACACATTGACAAGATAACACGTACAGTATGAAAGGTAAACATACTCAGAACATCCAATTCACTAGTCATGTCTGGTCAGTATGGTATACACAGTTATCCAATTACTAAATAAAATCTGGTTGTTGTGCAACAACTACAATTAAAACCACCTTGTAATAAAGGTAATAATCAAAATGTATATATTAGTTATCTGCTGGAAAAAGGTATTGTATGTCTATGCACAAATAAATACACCAAACAAAAATACCCTAGTCTAGAAATGTCAGAACAATGACAGAAATGAGAACATTACCAAAAACAAAGAAAGAAATTGTACTCACCCAGTAGCTTTAGCCTGAGATGGGAGCCCTGTTGATGCCTTCTGTCCTCTCTCTTTGGAGCCTTGCAGACTTACACCACAGGAGGATGTCATCCTTGTAATAGGATATGTTCACTGAAACTTACACAGGTACTGTCTCAGAAAGCATGCACTCTGTTGCTAAGGGCAGGCTCGATCCTACTTAAAATAATTTTTTAAAAACTTGAAAAATTGAAAAATAAACCCAACAGATTGTTGTTTCACACATTTAGTTAGATGTTATGTAGGCCTACGTTGAGTTGATTTTATTTTTTAAGCAGTCATCCTGAGAATATTTTATTTTCTAAGGCCTATTAAATGTCCCTCTAAATTGACCCAAATGTTAACATACAGCCTATATTCTCTCACTTTTAGCTATAGCTATAGCCTCATGTTAATCAGTGTCCCAGCAGGACAGTTACATTATTTAGAATTCTCCATTGAAACTTGGCTCTATTCCATTTTGACCGTGACGCCGTATAGCTATAATTCATAAATTAAGGTGGAATTAAGTCGTGGGCCTACATAAATAAATCGATAAATCGTAGTAGGCTGCAATTTATTAATTTGTTTTTGCGGTGTAATTAACTTTAAATGGGAATAATTTGAGCTTAAATTAATGTCTAAACCTAAAATGAAGTAAAATTAAAGCCATGAAATTAATTTTATTGACACAAAATGTAAGTTTACATTTCTGGAGAAACTTTTTTTTTGAACACAGCCGTTTTTTTATATTCATATCATTTGTTTGTTTTGTTTTTTTTATCATCGCGCTTCCGGGATTTCGACGTCATTACGTTCCGCTGAAGAGGCTATGGCGCTTCCTGAGTCCATGATAACGCTAGTTGCCACCGCATCTTTCTTCTGTCTCTTCTGTTTATGTGTTCGCTACAGACGCAAAGTGCTCTGGAGAAAATTGTTGAGCAAAATAATGGCCCGCACGGAGAAGCCGTTGTTCCGAATCGCGTGAGTATGACCTTCCTTCATCAAACAAGATTGTGTTGTCATCGTCGTGATTCTCGAGCTGAGCAACATCTAGCTATCCATTCGTATTAAGAGAGGCCACCACCAATTTAAGTCGACAAAAGTACTATCCCTGACATTTTGGCCTAAAGCTTTTCCTAAAACGATATTTATTCGACATACATACGAGCCATAAACGTATATTTTATGCTGTTTTGCTTTTTTTTTTTTTTTTTGCTGTTATTGGAAAAACTGCTGCTGCTGTAACAAAAACATTTCACCGTTGTGGGATGAATAAAGTATAATCTAATCTAATCTAATTTTGACGACCAGTTTATTTTACGAGACGTTGTTGTTAAAATGTAGGCTATTAATGAAATTAATGAATATCTCATAATTAGTGCAGCTTGGTGGAACCATAGGTGGAAGACATTTTCCCAATCGTAAAAAAGCTTTGATCTGTCGTGGTATTTTTAACCAATGTGGCTGATTAGCACTTTGGCCATGCTAAATTAGCAGATGTTGACGTGACCCCCTTTGAAATATGGTGACATGGTGGGGTTAACATCATCAACCTCTGCTACCACACAGAATGGTTCCTAGCCTTTTGAATTGTTTCCCAGGTACACACTCTACACGAGGACCAGACTTGGATACATGTTCTACAAGAGACAAATGAGAAAAGCTCGAGAAAATTTCCCTGCTGGACATTCCACAACTCAGGCCACGGAGTTCAATGGTATGTAGCAGTCTGGATTGTACAGCTGTTCATAGTGCTCAATGGGTCCTCAGTTATTGTGGGGTGATGCTGAGTGCCGTCCACACAGAGACCCTGTTGGTTGGGTCACACATAGTGCATATGTTGTACAGAAGTAATGTTTGTAATTGTATAAGTTGATATCAACATTACCTTGAATACTACATGTCTAACTTATACCATTCAGAATGGAAAATATCTAATATTGTCCTGAATAATTGATTTATAATTTTTTGTCTGCCCCACAGGTATTAAAATAATTCCCATCCCGGTCCTGTCTGACAACTACAGCTATCTTGTAATTGACACAGCCTCCAGTGTTGCAGTTGTTGTAGACCCTGCAGACCCTCAAACAGTTCAGGTAAGGTTGTGCGTGTGTCTGTGTCTAGATGTCTTTTTGTTTTGATATTTTTTGTTCAGGTTCATGTTACTGTGCAGTTAGCCCTCTTTGTTGCAAGAGGGGATAGCTTGACTTGGTTTGTTCAACAACACATTGCTGCAGAAAAAGATGAGACACGCCAAATATTTGCCAGATCTCTTTGTACCACCATCTGGGTTAAACATAAATGGTTGCTTTTATTTCAGTAACATTTTGTAGGTGTCCAACGTCTCAAAAGTGCTGTTAATGGTTGGATATCAATTTTACCCGAAAGAGACCAAATATAAACTAATATCAATATATGAGACAATATTAGATGACATATGGCATGGTCCTGTGGATTCTCTTTCAGTTCGGTTATATTTAAAAAAAATGGGTTTGTTGAAAAGGACACCTGACACAGTGCAAGTAGACAGGTACAATAAGAATAGAACATTGGCGTTATGTGTACATGAGATTGTCATTCTTGACCACAAACCACTTTTAATTGTATACTTTTTTTACTTTTAATCGGGTATTGTAAAATGACTCATTGTCAAACCACTTTCAGTGCGTTTCCATTTTATATTGCATGTATGTTGCAGCTCAATGGGCTTTTGAATCAAATGCTGCTGAAGTGTTTTCTACGGAGATTAAGATTGATAGTAAAAGCACTTGTACTTTTTCAGGAAGTTCTCAAGGAAGAGGGAGTGACTTTAGAAGCAATACTCTGTACACACAAGCATTGGTGAGTTTTTTTTTTAGTTTTCATACATGTACTGTATGTTATTTTGATGTGTGGTTTGTTATTACACTTTTACATGTAAACAAACATGAGGAGATGGGGCTAAATATACCAAGTATGACAGATTATAAAAACTGCACTGTGTTAAATGAATACAGTTAAACACAGTGTGTTTTGCTTGTGTTCCTATTTTAACATGTGTTCTAGCTAATCTAAGAGAAACATCCACAGTAATGTGAATACATTTGAAAATGACATTTATACTTCACGTATTCTTTCCAGTCTTAACTCAGATGAAGAGTATGTGGTTGAAAATCCTGAGGCCAAAAGACGTGCAATTTTCTAATGTGTCCACGGTACTTGCAAGCCTCTGCTTTCTGTTCCAGGGATCACAGCGGGGGAAACAAAGGGTTGAAAAAACTTCACAGCTCATGCAGAGTTTATGGAAACGCAGCTGATAACATTCCTGGCCTCACGCAGTAAGTCGCTGCTCGCACAGTATAGCACACGGCTTCCCACAGACTCAGTCTGCCTGTACTGTCCTGTGTAGTTCCCTCTGTCAGCACTAGTAGCAGCTGACTGCACGGTACATTATCATGGTATGATAAACTGTTCCAATATGCCTCGGGGGGATTATGGCCTAAGAACGGGCCCATCCTAAGCCAGACATCATCCAAACCACTGGTCTATTTTCCAGAATATTGACGATCGACATCACAACTTAAACCAGAAAACTAGTTGTTGCCCCATTTGTTTAGATTGGAAAGTACATTTTAAGATCAACATCATTTTAAAGAAGGGGTATCTTTTAGGGATACTGCATACATCTTAGATTTATTTTTGTTTAGCTAACCTGCTGTCATAAAAACTCTACATTTTACATTCTCCTTATAGCACTTTTATTTTTATTTGTGTGTACCCAGCCCTCTGTCACACAGGGACTCAGTCACAGTTGGCTGTATGCACTTTAAGGCCCTCTTCACTCCTGGACACACAGTGGGCCACATGATCTACTTCCTGGATGGCCGTGCGGTGGACGCCCCCCTCCAGCCTGTTCTCTGGTGACCTGGTGTTCCTCTCAGGTTGTGGTGAGTTACAACAGAACGGGAGCCATAGAAATGATCATATAGCACTGACATGTGGTCAAAACAACCGAGACCTTTGTGATGTGTTATGTGAAGTTATTCTAAACATAATGTTGGTCTTTGTACCTCCTAAGCCTGCATTCACATTGCATGCGTGAGCCATCAGACACTGTGGCTAAAATGCAGGTCTGCCCATTCATTTTGAATAGGAGTAGAAAATGAAAACACAAGCACTGAACTGCCCAGGAATTTGTTTTTGCAACAACAAAGCACAGTCCGTCGTCTCTTTTCTTTATCTGTGAAATGAACCTGCCTTCAAGTGCGGTCTATAAACGATCTAAAGGAAAACAGTAATCGCAAAATATAAAGTCTGCTCGTTCTACATCGGGGGTTTAAAGAACACAACAGGACGTTGCACAAATTGGCCATTTCAGTGACACTCCCACCACTGCACAACCCTGCAGAAAATCCCTGGATCCCCTTTTGCTGGTGTGAATGGTTCCTATTGGGCGACTGAATGACTTTATATAATAAACTGTTTGCTAATGCAAAGCTAAATAGGTGGCATCATGTTCTCAATACTGTCAGTGGAAAGAAATGCATGAAGTTGTCCTCATGCAGAGATCTACCCGCTGACAAGTGGATATAACTTAAATATGAAATTAATTGTTATAATACAGAAGGTTATAATGTAAAAGGATATTCATAGCAACACACGTCGCCAGGTCAAGGAAATCAGGGGGCTGTGGACACAGTGGTTGAGTGTTTATGACCTGTCTGCACTATGGAGAATCCCATCTGTGCAGGTACCGGATGGCTGAATAGTTGTTTTGTACAGCTCCTATCTGTCTTGTACAGGGAATGCATTTTAAATTCATGGCTTACACATACTACCTAGCCCCTCCAATGTCCAGTACTGTCATCTGTACCGAACACCCCCACTACTACTATTACATGTAAATCAATCTGTACCTCTTTCTATTTCGTTCAAGTATGTCAATTAGTTTTCCAATCCTATCTGTATTTGTGAGAAGTTGCGCGTTGAAAAGAGCCTACTTTACGTTTTTATTATCAAATTAATATGCACGTGTGTTTGTGTCAACCGCGGTCCATTTCCTAAGATTCACAAATGCAAACATTTTTTGACTACTTTTTTTTTAAAGCCCATGTTGCAAGTTAACCACCACTGTTGATTATTGGGTACAAAAAGCACTCAAGATATGTATATCATTTTTAAAAACGTCTCCAAATAGTGTTAAAAGTTAGTTTTTGGTCATTTTTGGTGTTCGCGGGTTTATGAAGTGTATTCGGCGATGACGTCACACAGGGGAGCGAAGTCTCAGCCCGGCACTAGAACTACGGTGACTGACTGGGAGGAGGAAGAGGAGGAAAGGCCAGCAGCCGAATAATTACCAACCTACCAGACGTGAGAGGGCAAATGAGGAATTATCAAGATTGTGGGGAAGTCTCCTTCATTTATCTCCTTTTATTTAGCAACGCGGCAGTGCATACAATGACTTTACTTTTTACTGTCAGTGAATAGCACCGAGTGAACGTCAACGTTTTCTTTCGATCTAGTGACAGGGATCCTGTCGTTAGTTCAGATAAGTACTGGTACACTTATCTAGATATAGTAATAGAAGGCATCCCCGAGTGTTATTTCTAAGTGTTTTACCTCTTCCTCCGGTGAAAACGTGTCGCTGTGTGCCGGTGCTTGTGTGTGTGTGGTGGCGAAGCTGCGGTGGAGAGCGGGTGCTGTAGGCGAGTGAGCCTCCGGTCGGGAACCTCGCCCCGCGATCAGCTGATCTGAAGATGCCTAAATCCGTTTGTGACATTTCAGACAGGATCATGGTCCTCCCCAACCAGCACGCACCAGTATTTTAATTGTTTATATTTGAAACATCACTGCAGGTTGATTGTGGGCGACAACGCGGTCGTGTTAGCTTACCGAAACTACTGCCAAAGTTGCTGGCTAGCTACGCGACGTTAGCTATATCCGCTACAGGCTAACTATAGCCAGTTAGCTTTGTGTGTAACGTAACACCCCCCCCTCTCGTAGGAGCGAAGCTTACTATTTCATTCAATAAAATTATGGTACAAAAGGTGCACTAATGCCACATGTATGATGTTGGACATGGACGCATATATAGGCAACACCAAAGGCAGTCGTAATATTTACCTAGCAAGCTAGGCTAACGCTGTTGTGCTAACGTCTGGCGGCGTAGCGTTAGCTAGCGTTAGCTAGCAGTCTAAACTTGTGAAAAGCCGAACAACACCCCCGTCTAAGCTGTGTTTCACTTTCCCTCCAATATTATTATAAATATAATAAAGTCACATGGACTCGATCGAGACCATAGACTGTTAATATTAAAAGACCAGAAGCCACATTAGGCCAGACCAGTGGTAAATACAACGCAGGCTGCTCTGTTGGCTCCCCAACGTGACGTCATGCAATGCATTGTGGGGGGGACAAAAGGAAACACTGTAAAATTGTGCATACTTTTTGTATTATATTCAGTTTTGCAATATCCAACACCATCAAATACAATGGATAACAGTTCAAATATTTACTACCATCAAGCAAATTGCACAAATTCGTTGCAAAATTAAACCTGCAACATGGACTTTAAATTGGCGCCTACGATCTAAGACATTATAAAAAGTAGCAAAAATAATTAAAAGTATTTTAAAACATGTCTTAAATATAGTTATTGGCGGTCTAGTTTTGTTTATTATACTATACCAATGGTGTACTGCAGAGTCAGTAGCATGCAACCAGCTTTATTACACAGCTCAATGTCCCTTTAAAAATGAATTTGCCTTTTCTTTTACTTCTCATTTACAATATGAATTAATAACTTCCATATTAATAACGTCCATGTATTTCTTAGCAACTGACCATTTTAAAGTATTTAATTGAATATTTAATCATTTATGTTCACCTCCTAGAACTTGCAGATATCCAGAGTTGAGTCAATCCTGTTCTTGTTGTTTTCAGGGAGGGTGTTTGAAGGCAGTGCCACAACAATGCTGTCCTCTCTGGACACAGTCGCCTCCCTAAGTGATGATACTTTATTATGGCCAGGTAGGAAAATCTTCCCAGTTTTTAGAGTCAAACAATGTGTGTCAGTGTTGTGTGGTGGTGGTGTGAATGTGTTGCTGTGGCTTGATTACTTTGATAGTCATACTGCACCAGCAAAGTCTTATAAAAGGGGACTTCTATAGAGTGTATGCCTATTTTAAGTGTGGTTATGCATGTGAACATGCTTTTTTTATTTTTGTGCCACTGGCTATCCTTCAGGTCATGAGTATGCAGAGGACAACTTACTGTTTGCTGCTGAGGTGGAGCCTCACAACGCTGCCAGGGAAAGCAAATCTCAGTGGGTGCTGCAGCAGCGAGGCCAGAAGCTGTGCACGGTGAGAAATTATATATGGCCATTGTTATGCCTCTGTAGCCATTCCAGAGAGGATTCATGTTGTCCAGCACCTGGGAAGAAGGGTTTATCACCTGCCTACAGTGAATGTGTTGTCGGTGCCCGAGCGCTCCTCTTCCAGGCTCTCCCAGTCGAGTCTCGTCTGTTATACTCTGCAGCAGAGCAAAGGTTCACTGTTGAGTGCAGTGCCTATCCAGAATTTAGATGAGTTTTTATCTGCCATCTATACAACACGGCACTAGAGCCAGTTTCACACATTTGCAACAATCGGGCCTGAGATGCAGAAGTTCAGAGCCGTGCCAGTTTAAGTTGGCAGAAATCCCTTGTTACCCACAATTCTGTTCCGCAAATGAAGGGCATGTGTATCACTTGTGACTGCTAGAGTGAGACTGTTGACTTTGAGGAGGGTTGCCTTTTGACGTGCTCTTCATTTTCAGTGTCCCTCCACTGTCGGAGAAGAAAGGCAGTACAATCCTTTCCTGCGCAGCCACTCTGCAGAGCTCCATCTGGCCCTGGGTGTCGAGCAGTTCCAGGATGAAGACTGGACCCAGTTCAGGGCCCGGGTGCTGGAGGAGCTGCGAAAACGCAAAGACCTCTTTAACAGTAGATAGTACTGGAAACACTAAACAGCTAAACACTGGCAAACAGGAACAAGCTCACCTGTACTGGTACAAAATGAAAGTGTTCGAAGAAACTGGTTTTATAAAAAAGGGTAACTTTTGACCATTAGGAATATAGTGGCAACTTCATTATTTCATGATACTGAACATTAAGCCTATTTCCTTTCCACATACTGAACAGTATATCACACTAATTTTAATAATAAATGATTGTCTCTTTAACTTAGAGACATAAACAGTAACATAGATTTGCATGTGTACCTTTCTGTTATTTTAGGTACAAGCTCATTTCTGATCCTGGTGTGTGAAACGGGATGACAGGTCTGCATACTACATAGGTTAATTTAGCATGTTAGGTACTGTATTTTTATTGCATTGCCTGGTTCATTGTTAAAGCAAGTACTACATTGTTTTAAAACCTAACTTGAAAGTCCTTGGTACGCTGGAATTACTTATACAGTGTTGCTGAAGAGTAAGAGTAAACTTCTCCATGGAAGTTGTGATTTTTAACTTGAGTAATTTATTGTAAATATTTGATTTTGTTATATTATTTTCAACAGTATTTTGGTTTGATTATTTAAGAAATCACAAATGCTAGCATTTCATGTGGATTTTATTTGCTGAATCTAAGAGCCAGTTAAGTATTGATGTAAAACTGATTTTGCTGACATTAGTTCTTTGTGATTAGGCCCCGTGTTGCTTTCTCACCAACGAGTTTAATTTAATCACTTTATCATTTTTCTATTAGCTGGGACCCACAGGTATTGGAGGTGGAGCACATTTTTTCTACTATATTTCAAGTAGTTGCACAGCGTGAACCTGAACAGAAACCCGTGAAGGATGAGACTGGAGCACATTTTCATGAAACATGACTGAATTGCTGTGGAAGGAATGATGGAAATAATTTAACGACGTACAGGGTGATGTTCAATTAAGCAATCTGTACAGTTAAGCATACACTATGTTTTGCAATCAGTTTTTACTTTTGTTTATTTTTTTTAATATTTAAAGATTTTAGAAAAACAAAAGTTTTTTTTTCCTAATATGAGAATACAACGCTACATTGACTGCTGTCCTCTTTACAATTTCACAAGGAATGTTTTAAAGCCAATTTGAAAACTTTGGAAACAAAAATGTTATATATTTAATATATTGAAGAATTTATTATACTGTGACAATACAAATGATGCACATTATTTCAGTATAATAAAAAAATCTTCCCATGCACATTTGAATGTTTTTTTGTGTGTATGTTTTCATGCTAAATGTAATGCAGATGGAGATGTGAACACTCTCCAGACTCCTCCATTGCTCCTGCAGTAGAGCCTGTATCAAAGTACCTTGTCCCCAGGGGGTTGTTGACTAAAATGGTATTCTTTTTGTTTGATGCAGATTCCCATGTTATTTGCATATGTTTGAGTTATGAATACCTCCGCATGGGAGACATGTTTTACTTCAGGTTACGTTTTAATGAGGAAATTTGAAAGTAAACTTTAATTCATTAGAGTTGTGTATATGTTATTTGTAAGTGTTCAAAACTGACAGCCAAGTTATTTTTCCAACTGCTAGAACTTCCCTAAACTCAAATAAGACAGTAACCTCCTTTATGCACACGCAAAAGATTCTCTATAAAAGAAAAAAGTGAACTGAACTTTATGTTGACATAGCAGTGTAATAAAACGGAACAAGCTGTAGGAGTACAAACCAATTTGTTGTGTCTTGGGTCCACCTCAGGTGCTAGATTTGAAGTCTTCTGTATAAATGAGGGTTTTTCCCACATTCTAATGCTTCCATTCCATTTAACTGCAATCATAGCAATTGTTAATGTTAGTAACACCTGTTCTTTTATGTCATTAAGATTCAAAATGGCTGCTGGGAAAAAGACCTATCAGATGCATCAACAACATTGTGATCATGAACAACTACAAAGGGTTGGACAAATATATATATAATCTGACAACTCAACTCAAAACTATTAATGGCATTTTCAGTAACAAGGTATTGTTTTATGTTTTGTTGTAGTCTTAGATTAAAAAAGAAAAATAAATAGATAATTGCTTCATATTGTAGTTATCAAGTTATTACACCTCCAATACATGCTCTGCATTTTTCACAGGACCACATTCAGTAGCTATAAACAAGACCATGGTTGTCCTAATATTATTGCTACTAATATGGTTACTTTATATATTAAGCATTAGCAAACTGATTGGTTGTTCATAAGCTTTCAAAACAAAAGGATTAAATTTAAAATGACCTTTTCAAAGCGATAATGATACATTCATTCAGCTTTTTGTTTTGTATTATCAATTCACCTGGATAGTTTCCTTTTACATTTGTTCTGCATTGATATTTATATTTGGGATGACTTTGCTGCCTACTTTATTGATCATAAAATACAGATTGATACAGCATATCCCTTAAATCAGGGACCTCAGAGTCAAGGCGGGGGGGCCTTTTCAAAAAATTATAGAAGTCTTAACATGAATTCAAAATAGTATTAGCAAATATAAATCCCCAAAGCTTACTGGTCTATGGGTAAGGTTAGGTAGTTACTAAGGCCATCCACAGATACACTAAGGACTCACTGTGCCACTGTCACATCTATATTTTAATATTAAAAGATTATTTAGAAAATCACACAATTATTAGGCTATGTTAGTATTCTATGCAGTTTAAAGTAGGCCTATGTATAAGGCTTTAGGTTGCCCTACACTTTATTGTAGGCCGAGTTTAATATGCAACTTCATTTTATATAATATATGTAGTAGGGGGTCCCTGCTCCGTCTGTCTTTCAGTTAAGGGGCCCTTGGTTTAAATAACGCCCACTGCGACGCATGTTCTTGTATCATGTCAGAGCCACGTCTTTAGATTCCCCCCCACTCCGTTTCACTAACTGCACTCCGCTCCGTGTTTTCATTCTCATCTGGTCGACGTCACAAGTAGGAAGTGGATACGGAAATACTTAACAAACAGCTACAGGTGTAGTATTCAAGCTGAACCTGCCCGTCATAAATCACAGCGTTTCGGTCGCGATGTTGAAGGCGGTTATTTTAATCGGTGGCCCCCAGAAAGGTGAGAATAAAGTGTATCTTGTCATGTTTTCAGAGTCAGACGTGCTTGGTTAAAGCGGAGCTAGGTTGCTAACGCTAACAACAACCCGCTGAACTTGTTTATATCACTGACGTGGCATAATGAGAGGACACCACACTAACAAATGATAACAACATTTAAGACTTAATTATGACAATAACACTAGCTAACTGACACGTTGTAAATAACAGGTTGTGTTAACAGACAACTGTTTTCAGCCTGTCTGTTATTATTGGCTCATTTAATTACCGATTATACCCAATTTCTCAAGTAAACGTACCTCAATTGAAAAATATAGATCTTTAAAGATGATTGTACATTAACTAATTTTGTTTGCTCATGAGGACACACTCTTGAGTTCGGCATCTATCAGTCCACGATGCAGTCCATAAATATGATCACCCACTGTATGCTTGGTGCAGGCCGCTTCCCCTTCAAAACTAAACGTTCGTGGACCTTTAAATTGAAATGATTAGCATATCATAAATTTGAAGTTGAACACATGTTAAAGAATAATAAAATTCATAGTCTGAAGTAGAAAACAATATTTATTTATACAAATAGCTTTCAGTAGTAATCCTTACAAGAATTTAGGGCGGAAAATGTTGACAGTGCTTGGTAACTATGTTCAGTATTGTCTGTTTGCTCAAGATGTATTAAATCTGCATGCCAGAGCTAAAACAGGAAAGCCTCTGCATGTGTCCTATCCTGTCAACTCTGACTGCTATACAGAGGGAATGCACTGTCATGTTCATCAGCCACTTGCAGTACATTCAAAGTTTGACAAAGTCTGTTTAAATCTATCACTTGGAATATCAATGGGAGACATGAAGCCTGTCTTTGCTCTTCAATAGTCTCTCATTATCAGGTTCCAGCTGACTTACTAACAGAGTGAGAATGTCGAAGAGGTGAGAGTCACACAGTGAGTTTCTCAGTTTGCTCTTGTTCAGATTCATTAGACTGAAAGTCTGCTCACAAAGGTAGGTACTTCCAAAGAGAGACAGCATCACCTGTGCATGTGTGCAGATCTTTCCGTACTCGGTTGCTGGAAGACATCTGTAAAACTCCTGTAACGGAAGATCCCTGAGCTAAGCCTTGGTGTACCCCTAGTGCTTTGTTGAACAATTGCTTGTCCATAAAATACCAAATTTCTCAAATGACTTTTCTTTTTATATAAGAGATTACCTATAATGTAGGGGTGTGTTTAGATTGTGTGCACACTAGAAACATGGAACAGGAAAAAGTGATCTGCATTGTAATCTGATTTGCAAGTAATCACTGGCATTGCTTTGCAGGCACAAGGTTCAGACCGCTGTCATTTGAAGTGCCCAAACCCTTGTTTCCAGTAGCTGGTGTGCCCATGCTCCAGCATCACATCGAAGCATGTGCCAAGGTCAGTGTCATTGAAATACTATCATTTTGCAGCCGAGTATTAGCAAATGTAGTGTACAGCGTAGGGCAATTGTGGAAGCTGAAGTAGATTGTTTAAAGGTAACATCAAGTTAGAGATTGTATTTAGTTAGTAAACCAGTCTTAGTTTAAACTTGAATCAATCCAAAAATAAATTTAATTAGTCTGTACTAGCCTAACGTGGAGTTAAAATAGTTAAGTGTGTGTGTGTGTGTGTGTGTGTGTGTGTGTGTGTGTGTGTGTGTGTGTGTGTGTGTGTGTGTGTGTGTGTGTGTGTGTGTGTGTGTGTGTGTGTGTGTGTGTGTGTGTGTGTGTGTGTGTGTGTGTGTGTGTGTGTGTGTGTGTGTGTGTGTGTGTGTGTGTGTGTGTGTGTGTGTGTGTGTGTGTGTGTGTGTGTGTGTGTGTGTGTGTGTGTGTGTGTGTGTGTGTGTGTGTGTGTGTGTGTGTGTGTGTGTGTGTGTGTGTGTGTGTGTGTGTGTGTGTGTGTGTGTGTGTGTGTGTGTGTGTGTGTGTGTGTGATGCAGACAATAGCCCTTAATGAAATCAGCCCAGTAATGAACATCTTTTGGTTTACAAGGTACCAAATATGAAGGAGATTTTGCTCATCGGCTTTTATCAACCAAATGAAGAACTGACCAGATTCCTGTTTAATGCACAGCAGGAGTTCAAAATTTCCATCAGGTAAACAATATAGCTCATAAGTACCTTTTTAATAAGCAAGTACAGACATACCATTAAGACATTTTCACAGTACAAGAAGTTATTTCTTTTCTTAATTACACATCATTCAGTAAAGAAAAGACACTAGTTGTAAATTTGGTTCTATTTTATACTTTGATCATATATTTAAAAACCTTTCTTTGTTGAACGTGTTATTCACAGAAATACTTAATATATTGCTTCGTCTTTTTAAGATAATGTTAAGTGGTGGTGCTTTTCCTGCTGTGGTGCACTGCCATTGGAGACTGACTGCAGGTATACTGTTTTTTCTGACTCTGCCCCACAGGTATTTGCAGGAGTATGCTGCCCTGGGCACCGGAGGGGGCATCTATCACTTCAGAGATCAGATTGTCTCCGGCAGTCCAGAGGCTTTCTTTGTTCTGAATGCTGATGTTTGCTCAGCGTTCCCTCTCACGGAGATGCTCAGCTTCCAAAAGGAACACGGAGAACCAAACAGCTTTGTTATCCTTGGGACAACGGTGAGATGCCACTATTGATGGTTGTTACTTTCTTTAATAGAACTTGTAAGATGTAGTCAAAGTAAATCTCCAAGAAGCGTATTGTGTTTAGCGTTCAATATCCCAATCGCAGAGGGGGAGGAAATATTTGTTAAAGGCAACATACAGTGCCTTGCGAAAGTATTTGGCCCCCTTGAACTTTTCAACCTTCTGACACATTTCAGGCTTCAAACATAAAGATATAAAATTTTTATTTTTTGTGAAGAATCACCAACAAGTGGGACACAATTGTGAAGTGGAACGAAATCTATTGGATATTTTCAACTTTTTTAGCAAATAAAAAACTGAAAAGTGGTGCGTGCAAAATTATTCGGCCCCTTTACTTTCAGTGCAGCAAACTCACTCCAGAAGTTCAGCGAGGATCTCTGAATGATCCAATGTTGTCCTAAATGACTGATGGTGATAAATAGAATCCACCTGTGTGTGATCAAGTCTCTGTATAAATGCACCTGCTCTGTGATAGTCTCAGGGTTCTGTTGAAAGCGCAGAGAGCATCATGAAGACCAAGGAACACACCAGGCAGGTCCGTAATACTGTTGTGGAGAAGTTTAAAGCCGGATTTGGATACAAAAAGATTTCCCAAGCTTTAAACATCCCAAGGAGCACTGTGCAAGCGATCATTTTGAAATGGAGGGAGTATCAGACCACTGCAAATCTACCAAGACCTGGCCGTCCCTCTAAACTTTCAGCTCAGACAAGGAGAATGGGCAAGAATGTCAGTCTCTCGATGTGCAAACAAAACTGATAGAGACATACCCCAAGCGACTTGCAGCTGTAATCGCAGCAAAAGGTGGCTCTACAAAGTATTAACGCAAGGGGGCCCAATAATTTTGCACGCACCACTTTTCAGTTTTTTATTTGCAAAAAAAGTTTAAAATATCCAATAGATTTCGTTCCACTTCACAATTGTGTCCCACTTGTTGGTGATTCTTCATAAAAAATAAAATTTTTATATCTTTATGTTTGAAGCCGGAAATGTGTCAAAAGGTTGAAAAGTTCAAGGGGGCCGAATACTTTCGCAAGGCACTGTATGTGTCAAACCATTCTGAATTAAGTATTGTGGTGCTGCAGAAATGTCCCAGCCTACAAATGGTATTCTACAGACTAAAGAAAAAAAAATGTTTGTTTGGTACAGGTCCTTGCATGAATCACACTATAATCATTTACATTTTTTAAATTGTAATATATTTTTAATGATAATGATACAAAAATGATCATTCCTTCCAATATCGTGAATCATGTCGGTCAAAATAATGACACTATATTTTCTCTTATATTGTGCAGCCCTAATGCTGAATATAATGAAATATCAGGTTTCAGTTCTTTGATGTCAAAATTTGGTTAATCTTAAACTGTACTGCCATTTTTCTCTTACTAGGCAAACAGAAAGCAATCCATGAATTACGGCTGTATTGTTGAAAACGAGGATTCAAATGAGGTATTTTACTTTTCCGATTTTATTTTCATAAATGGTCAAAAATTAGTTTTTCACCTTGAAATAACAAATGCTGTTTTTTTATCTAGGTCTTGCATTATGTGGAAAAGCCAAGCACATTTGTGAGCGATATCATAAACTGCGGAATATACCTCTTTAAACCAGACATCTTCCAGCATATCGGCGTTGTCTTCCAGAAGAACCAACAGGACATGTTGCTGTGAGTTGAAGCTCTTTCTCATGGGAATGCATGTCAATACCATTTATTCCATTTCTTTGGTTCTCTTCATTTGTCCTTTTTCCTTCCCTTCTTCTCCCTGCCATGTTTTCTGTTTGCTCACACAATCATCAGAAATCCATATGATGGGTAAGTCGGTACATTTAGGCTGCACGCTGTAGTTATAGAGCACTTAGTGTATGGTGTGATCTGTAGAAAGATAACTCACAGTAAGGCTGGAATTGCTCAAGTTGCTTTGTGAATGTTGCCTGTGCCCTTTTTCACCAAATTATGCACCTCCCGTTTTGTGAAAAGTTTGTTTATATTTTTTGTTGTTGAAATTTTTAATTTATGCATTTATTTATTATTTCCCCTAATGGCAAATGTTGTCCTTGAAACAGGCACTACAGGGTCTTTGTCAGAAATTAAAGGAATCGTTTAACAGTTTGGCAAACGTGCTTATTTACTTTCTATCTGAGAGTTAGATGAGAAGAATGATGCCGCTCTCATATCTGTTTTATAAATATGAAGCTACAGCCAGCAGGTGGTTAGCTTAGCTTAGTACAGAGACTGAAAATGAGTAAATAGCTAGCTTGCCTTTGACCAAAGGTAACAAACTCCACCTACCAGGGCCTCTATTGCCCACTTATTCGCACTCGTTGGTTTATTTTGTACAAAAACTGAGGAGTATAAACAATGTTTTGTTAATTTAAAGTGGGATATGTTCTGGAATATTTCTTGGTTGTTTGGCAAGAGCCAAGAAACAGTCAGTCACATAACCTGTTCTTGTTTTGTCACTTCAGTCTTTCTACAGATCAAACCAATGAACTATAGTATGTTAATTAGTGACCTTCAGAGGTGCTTGTAGTTGGATTGTGTTTCCAGTCTTTGTGCTACATTAGGCTAACTGGCTGTAGCTTCATATTTAATGGACAGGTATGAGAGAGAGTTATCGATCTTCTCACGTAAGAAAGTGAATACAATTTTCCCCAAAATGTCAAACTTTTTCCTTAAGTCCTAGCGGAAAGACATAACTCAATTGAATAACATGTAGGTAAATAAACATTGTTTGTCTGGTATTAGGTTAAATCTTTGTGCAGAAAAAATCGTCCCAATTGTAGCTTGCTCTCCTGAGTGTCAAATGCTGCATTTTGTAATTGTTTGCAATTCATGGCAAACACTTTACTGACTTCCTCACATCTGTTACTTTTAAGTTGTCCCTGTTGTTTCTTTACGTTAACTAGCAAAGACTAATTGGATAGCATGCAGTTGGTGAAACTTTGTTACACAGTTGCCAGTGAGACTATAAAAAGGGTATTTTGTCTTATCTTGTGGACAGTCTCTTGTATTTTATATTCTCTAATTCTTGGTCTATTTGTTATGTAGTTGTTTGTTTCTCCTGAACATTAGAAAACGCTTCCTGTCTCATCATGGCCTGTAAATGTGCACATGGAGAGACTGCAACCTGTTCACATTAGCCTTTATAACACATGGGATAAATATATGGATTTTTATTTTTTTTATTTATTTATACTTATACATTTTTGGAGATTTTCACTTTTTGTGTTTTCAAATGTTCACTGTAGCAGACCCAACATTTGGCACCGCAAGGACACTTGAAATGTATTACCAAAGGTCAAAACACACTTTGCATAATTCACCTGTGAACATCAATAGTACTTAAATCAAGCTGGGCACTGAATCAGCAAAACTGTTAAACACATCCAAGGTACTTGATAGAAATGAGATGGGCTATACTGCAAAATCTCTAGGGGAGCACTTTGCCTCAAACCACATCTTCTCCGTTTTGGTAAAATTTCGATTATGGGTGCAATCCTTTAAAATATTCTTTTCATCAATATTTAATACTGTTTCATCTTGGGGCTCTCATAATACACTATGCCAGAGACCCTGATTAATATGGAACATATATACTCTTCTACTTAAGTTTTGGATCACTACTAGGTAATCAGCCTCGGTTTACACCAAGCACTGATACCATCAACGTTAGAAACATTGATGCATTTAAGCCACTGCTCTCATTTAATTCTAGGGGCTGGCTTGTAGGGCAATAAATGCACATTTTGTTTGGCTTTAAGAAAACTTTAGAGGTAATAATGTAACTGGATTCATTTTGCAATTCTTAAAGTGAGGCAAAGACCGCAGCCTCAATTCTTTGTTGTTGTTTTTTTCCTTTTTCTGGCACAATTTCTAGTACAAGGAAATTATAATATACAACATATTCTGTATATAATTGCTCATTAGGTAGTCAGGGAGAATGCTAAAGTTGGTCAACAAAGACTTCAAAATGGTATGTTGGTTGCAGAGGGAGAACCCATGCCTGCAGTGTCTCATCATCTGCTTAGTATTTAGATTATCATATAGGACACCCACTTTAGGGCCATGCCTTTTGGGAAATTGGGTGCCTCATTTAAAAAAAAAAAAGTTGTGTTTCACTTGGTTCTTCAAAAAAAAAATATTGATGTAATAATAACCATACTCCAGAGGTGGAGTTTAGTTTTGATGTTGCAATGAAAATTTAACTAAATAAATGCCATTTTCTGTTTTGCTGTTTATATCCTAACTTTGTCATGGCGTTCATTCTAACCCATAACTTTGTGCACAAGATTGTATTTTAATAAATGAAGGCCCTGGTCTGTAATTTAGGGCCATAACCTGATGATCTGTCTCTTGCAGAGAGGAGCCAACCAACGGCTGGCACCGAGCAGAGGCCATCAGGCTGGAGCAGGACATTTTCACTGCCCTGGCTGGACAGGGCAAACTCTACGTCTATAAAACCCTCAGCTTTTGGAGCCAGATTAAATCTGCAGGGTGAGTGCACATGTCATACATTGTCACATTCAACTGAACATACACTTATCTTAGTTACAACTCTGTAGCCTGTAGAAAGGCTGAAGGACAGGAGAGACATTGAACTGTTCAGATTAAACACAGTTGGACACACTTGAAATTCTTTTGGAAACAAACCTCAATTAACATTTAAAATGTGCTTTGAACATCAAAACCATACATTACTGCCCTAATCAAAAAGAAACTGTGTCCTATTGATGATATAGATATCAATCCTATAATCCTGTATTTTTTTTCCTCAGGTCTGCAATTTATGCCAGTCGGTTGTACCTCAACCAGTATCACACAACTCATCCTGAAAGACTGGCCTCAAATAAGGAGGGAGGGCCCAAAATAAGTGGTAAGATGCATTAGTCTTCTTTGTCTTGCTTTGTTCCATTTTTATATTGGAAACAAATCTATTCATACGTTCTCTCGTCCCCCTAGGTAATGTCTATATTCATCCTACAGCCAACATTGATCCCACTGCTATGGTAAGCATCTTATAAAATTAAAAGCGACACTAGAGAACTTTTGCCGCTTCGGTCCCCCTACAGGTTGTAAGCAGAATTGTCCTTTAAATTACACTATGCATGCTTGCCGATCTGTAGTTTGAATGAACTGGATAATGTAATGTAATGGACAATTCCGCTTCTAACCTGTAGGGAGACCGAAGTGGGAAAAGTTCTCTAGTGTTGCTTTAACAGAATTTTTTTTTTTTTTTTTTTTGTTACAAAAATACTACAGATTTATCTTACTTTTGTTCCAGTTGGGTCCCAATGTCTCTATTGGTACTGGAGTTACTATTGGTGCTGGGGTCAGAGTTCGAGAATCCATCATCCTTCATGGTGCAACTCTACAGGTGAGCCCCTGTGAATGGCTTCCTATCACTGCCAAAAAAAAAGGACCAGCGGGGGCTTGTTGCAAGGCAGAGCCCCATTTTATACACAAACTAGAGCCAGTGAGGTGCACCATAATGCACAGTATACTGTCATGACATGAATTGATAATGCCATTTAACAGATTGCCACATAAATAGGTGAAATTTAAATTTAAGGTAGTTTTGAGTTTTGTAAGTAAGAGCAGCCTTTTAAGAGATTATTAACTTCACTCACAGTGTTATAACCTCCTAAATCTGGAATTAAACTGGAGCTCAAACTGAGTAAACTGAAGGCAAATGTATCTGTCCATTCACTGCTGGTGACATTTTATTAGAAACATTATCTACACTTTAACATTGACTAGTCTAGAATTTATCTTTTAAGCCCTACTGTCACACCAGAAATATTGTTGCCTGTGCGCCCCTCACAAAGATGTCATTTTTAACGGTTTGGAGGCTGTCATAATTTAATCCCATGTCTCCAGTGATGACTTGGTGCCTCCAAATTTAATTTAGATTGTGGGTGACTTATTGGCTTTCATTGCATACTGCCTACAAAGACAATTTGTTAGATGAGCTATACTTCTAAATAAAAACACTACCTGTTTTTATTGTGAATTTTATAAGAAATATGATTTGGCCATGCTCACTGTGTTTTGACAGTTTCTAACACAGCACATGTGGATACTACTTCTGGATTTCTACAGTCATTGTACTCTCTGAATGCTTGGATATCGAAAATGTTTAACTTCAGATGTTTTTTGTCATTTGGTTTTTGCTATAGGATCACTGCTGTGTTTTGAACAGCATTGTGGGATGGGACAGCACCGTTGGCAAGTGGGCAAGAGTAGAAGGAACCCCAAGTGACCCAAACCCCAACGATCCCTTTGCAAAGATTGACAGCGAGACCCTCTTTAGAGAAGGAAAGCTCACACCTTCAATTACTATTCTCGGTAAGCATGCTCTGATCTTAAGTGAAACTTGCAATCCTCAGATGCATTATATTCAATATGGTTATTGTATTTTTTCTCTGAAATGAAAAGTTAGTGGATTAATAAGGGAAATTATTCCATTTTATAATATTTGGTTGCTTAGATAAGGTTTTTTATAGCTTTATATTACAGTTACAGTTTTATATAACTGCAATATAATGTCTTATGTCCTCTGTCCTGTATTACACTGCACAGACTAAATACGTTCTGGCTTTTTCTCCTCAGGGTGTAACGTGACCATCCCCTCCGAGGTGATTATACTCAACTCGATCGTCCTCCCTCACAAAGACCTCAACCGCAGCTTCAAAAACCAAATTATTCTCTAGTTAATCTTCCTCGCGCTTCTGTCCACTTACTGTCACTGATAAAGGATGCAGCTGGGTGCACGCCGGCACTGCCTCTGAGTTACTGTATATAAGATGTCAAAAATGAAGATGTGCGGCATTCATTAAATAGTTTTGAAAGATAGATTTTTATATATTTGTCCTCAAGCCTTTATGCATCATTGGGTGTCAGCAACATTAGAGAGAGGCTAATCACGCATGTTGATTCACCTTGAAAAGTGCTGTCATGCCAGAGGTTTATATTGTTTTTTTTATTAACTTTACCGAACTGTAAAATTACTGCAGACACTAGTGTAATTTATTTGGTTGGATGTAATATGACATAAAAAAAAAACAGTTTTCTCAAGGGCATCCTTGACAAACCTGAGACCTGTAACTTCAGTGAGAGAAGAGAGAGTTATGAGAAAATTAAAAAACATCCCTGGCTAATGACGGCTAATTTTTTTTTAGAGCTGATCATTTGTGTGGAGCTCTGATTAAAACCGTTAAGCATCTTCCCCGTTAGTCTCAAAAATTGACTTCCACCAAAATCAGCAGGCTTGAGATTTACATTGCAATCAAGTAGCGTTGCCTTTTTAAAATGTGAACCTAGCAGGGGGCCTTGAGACCATGCCATACAAGCAGCAGCAACAACAGATGCTTAAATTGTGCATTTGCAATCACTGGAGGAATTGTTCCAATTTATGGATACAGCACATTAACATTTACTTATTAAGCCCTCGAGCACTCATGATCACTTCAGCACTTTTGTTCCAATTATTGCAAAGAGAGTGTCTATTAAGTTGTGATGTAAATTGTGATACAGGAACTGCAGCATAATCAAGTCTCTTCAATGCTACCCTCCAGTGCAATGGGAAAACAAGTTTATGTACATCTTTTTTAATAGAATTTATTTCAGGTTTTACATGTAGGTGCCTGTGCTTTCCATTGTTGATTCAGGTGCCTTACTGTTTCAAAAGAACTGCCTCATTCCAGTGTTTTTATCTTCTTGGTGGGATGTTCATCAATTGGCCTCCGCCCACGCTCTTCACACAAAAGGCAATCCTAAAATTCATTAGAACAAATTTAAAAAAGCGTTTCATAAGGTTTAATTGATTGAGGTTCACTGAAACAGTTATTAATGTTATTTAAAATTCAAAAAAACAGTGTGACATAACAGAGGTTTAAGGCTATGTCTTGACAAGCTTGAAAAAGAGATGTTACATAGATCAAGGAAGAAGAAAGGTTGCTCATATATCATTTCTCATAGTGAGTATTTATACATATTATAGGCAATGGTAACAAACCTTGTGTAGTGACCTAATGTGTAGTCACCAGCTGATGGAAAATGAAAAAACATGTCATTCTTGTCTAGTACGTAGTGTTTATCTAATTAAACTATGTTGTACATGATGTCAGGTGATGTAAGGTTAGGATCTCAAAGAAATATTAAAAGTTCAAAACCCCATTTGTGCTGTTATCGTGATATCCTAGGGTGACCATATTTTGATTTCCAAAAAAGAGGACACTCGGCCCGGCCTCGAAAGACAAATTCAGACAGGCTTCTCAGAGGATACAGAACATGCTTTATTAAGCCTCAATGGTATCAAAATAACTTACGTAACAACCTGTAACAAAATAATAGCTCTTTTTTACATAACTATGAAATAATGTTTTAAATATGACCTATGCTGTGTCAGCTTCAAAATCCAGCTTCAACTAAATATCTCTTAAAACCTTTTCAGTGTAATAACAAGGTTTTTTGGTGTCTATGTGAGTTTTGACATCTCCAGCGCCTTTTATTAGACACTGAAACATATGTGCTAGCTTTGCACACGGTGCAATCCGCATCCACTTGTCCCAAACGGGATGGTACGTGAAAAGTTTTTTTTTTTTTTACAGTTCAACTGTGAAGCTGCACTTACGCTTTGGTATTTTGTGTGCAATGCTGCTCCGTTGTCTGATCTGCTCCCTATATACAGTGGGTACGGAAAGTATTCAGACCCCTTTAAATTTTTCACTCTTTGTTTCATTGCAGCCTTTTTCCAAAAATCAAAAAAGTTCATTTTATTTCTCAGTAATGTACACTCAGCAACCCATCTTGACAGAAAAAAACAGAAATTTAGAAATTTTTGCATATTTATTAAAAAACAAAAACTGAAATATCACATGGTCATATGTATTCAGACCCTTTGCCGTGACCCTCATATGTAACTCAGGTGCTGTCTATTTCTTCTGATCATCCTTGAGATGGTTCTACACCTTCATTGGAGTCCAGCTGTGTTTGATTATACTGATTGGACTTGATTAGGAAAGCCACACACCTGTCTATATAAGACCTTACAGCTCACAGTGCATGTCAGAGCAAATGACAATCATGAGGTCAAAGGAACTGCCTGAAGAGCTCAGAGACAGAATTGTGGCAAGGCACAGATCTGGTCAAGGTTACAAAAAAATTTCTGCTGCACTTAAGGTTCCTAAGAGCACAGTGGCCTCCATAATCCTCAAATGGAAGACGTTTGGGACGACCAGAACCCTTCCTAGAGCTGGCCGTCCGCCAAACTGAGCTATCGGGGAGAAGAGCCTTGGTGAGAGAGGCAAAGAAGAACCCAATGGTCACTGTGGCTAAGCTCCAGAGATGCAGTCGGGAGATGGGAGAAAGTTGTAGTAAGTCAACCATCACTGCAGCAATCCACCAGTCGGGCTTTATGGCAGAGTGGCCCGAAGGAAGCCTCTCCTCAGTGCAAGACACATGAAAGCCTGCATGGAGTTTGCTAAAAAACACCTGAAGGACTCCAAGATGGTGATAAATAAAATCCTCTGGTCTGATGAGACCAAGATAGAACTTTTTGGCCTTAATTCTAAGCGGTATGTGTGGAAAACCAGGCACTGCTCATCACCTGTCCAATACAGTCTCAACAGTGAAGCATGGTGGTGGCAGCATCATGCTGTGGGGGTGTTTTTCAGCTGCAGGGACAGGACGACTGGTTGCAATCGAGGGAAAGATGAATGCGGCCAAGTACAGGGATATCCTGGACGAAAACCTTTTCCAGAGTGCTCTGGACCTCAGACTGGGCCGAAGGTTTACCTTCCAACAAGACAATGACCCTAAGCACACCGCTAAAATAACGAAGGAGTGGCTTCACAACAACTCTGTGGCTGTTCTTGAATGGCCCAGCCAGAGCCCTGACTTAAACCCAATTGAGCATCTCTGGAGAGACCTGAAAATGACTGTCCACCAACGTTTACCATCCAACCTGACAGAACTGGAGAGGATCTGCAAGGAGGAATGGCAGAGGATACCCAAATCCAGATGTGAGAAACTTGTTGCATCTTTCCCAAAACGACTCATGGCTGTATTAGATCAAAAGGGTGCTTCTACTAAATACTGAACAAAGGGTCTGAATACTTATGACCATGTGATATTTCAGTTTTTGTTTTTTAATAAATATGCAAAAATTTCTAAATTTCTGTTTTTTTCTGTCAAGATGGGTTGCTGAGTGTACATTACTGAGAAATAAAATGAACTTTTTTGATTTTTGGAAAAAGGCTGCAATGAAACAAAGAGTGAAAAATTTAAAGGGGTCTGAATACTTTCCGTACCCACTGTATACTCCCTGTCTGATCTGCTCCCTGTACTCCCTGTCTGATCTGCTCCCTGTCTGATCTGCTCCCTGTATGTGCGCGTTGCAGAGCCGTTTGCAAGGCAGCCTCTTGGGAATTACGCCACGCAACAAAGTACCGTAGTATTGTGTGCAAAGTGCCAGTCCATTTAAGTACACACTTAATGGTCCCATGAAAATCAGTGAAAAGAGTACATAAGAGTACGGAGTGTACATAAAAAGTGGACAAGAAACATGTTAAACTGAGACACCAACTCAATAAAATGCTCCTGAGATGTTGCAGTTCAGCAAAATTGAAAAACAAAAGCAAATTGTTGGGCCCCCTGTGCTACTTCTGCAAACGACTCAATCATCTTTTTTTCTCTGTTCTACAAACTGGGGTCATTTGCACACTGTACTCTCAGAGGTAAAGTTGGACAGAACTAGTCAGCATCCAACAAACTAAATAGCGAGTGAAAGACCTCAGTGATGCTGAAGCCTTTCTGCAGAGATTTTCCAGGCGACAACCAAATGGTGTTGGATTAAATATGTTGCTCATTCATAGTTCAAAGTGTATTGTTTGTGTCTCTTACAAAAGAGAATTCTTTGTGTCTTTAACAATTAAAACCATAGAAAACTCCTTTAGTTGCACAGGGGGAGTCTGGTCTGTTTGACACAAAAAACCACACCATTTGTATAAAAAGCTAAAAACTGGATCAAGCTGAATTATACTGAAGGTGTTGTATTCCCATGACATTAGCTCCTCATTTCAGGCTTTTGCACTAACCGCTTCAATAATCTGGCAAGCCATTTGTTATGCCAGGGGTTGTGTTTAACACAGGGCAGTCAGTACAATCGAACAGGTCTTGTGCAAATGAAGCGTGAGAAAAGCCGCAGTGTCTATATTATCCTCTGGAAAGTCCCTAGTGGCTGAATGTGTTCTGTTTTTAACAGGACTCCCTGGTGAGGACACATGTTAGTTATGAGTTGATCAGAGGGCAATGAGGTATGGCAGTACAGGCATTCTGGAACAATGGGAAACACGGGTACCAGATTAGCCATAAAGTGCTTGTTCATTTTCACATTAGTGCCAATTAAGTAAACTAGAGCTGCTGAACATGTCAGGGTGTAGTCCTTCAATGATGGGAAACCTACATATCTACATAGGATAGGTCAAAGCATTCACATACATTGGCTACCAGGTGAAATGCTCCCAAGGTTAGTGTATACATGCTAAATATTCTTGCTCAAACTTATCATCCTATAGGAATGCCAATGTGTAGGAAAACATTTAATTTTGATTGATTTAGTTGCATCTACTGAATTGTGATGTTTTAAACAGGAAATAATCTTACAGGACAAATTCGGCACAAAATGAACCTATGTGTTAATAACACGTGTACAGAGTCAACCATTCTCTGGGATTTGTTTTCATGCTAATCGAATGGGACCAGTTTTAGCGCAAACCGCTAATTAGCTTATAACGCTTGTCATCGGGGGCACGGGTAAAGTAAAAAGAAATAGGTATTTCTATTCCACTAATAAGGCTCAAAATAGCACCATACTTTCACGATAGCATAATGAGGGTCCCTACATGTAAACCAAAGCCTTGAGAACTTTGTGTACAGACAGTTTATTAAAAAAATAGTTTATAAAGACATTACCATTCACGTATACAGACCATAGGCCGTTAATATTAATATTATATTAATGTGCAAAGTCACCCATTGGTTTGTGGAGATCAGATATGAGTTGTCGAGGTTGCGTTTATGGGCGCAGCCATCCTGGTTGCGGATGTGACGATTTTAGAGGAAAGGGAGGACTGAGGGAGGACCCACAAACCGTTGGGCGGGATCATAGACTGTATATGTATTAACGGTCTATGGTTGCACTGCGTTCGTTGTTTGACTGGTCATGACTGTTTTCCCAAGATTGCCAAAAACGGCTTGGTGTTTGATTGTCATATTAGGATACCATGGCTTAGATAAGGGTATGTATCTTGAAAAACAGGTCTCTTTAGCTTCAGCTTTGAGCTCTTATGTTTGCCACTTGCTAGCTTCACCTCAGCACCATTCCACTTCTTTTTTTCACATTTGCCTAAAATGTTTTTTTTGCTCCAACCCATGAAAATATGGAGGTTAGGCTACTGGTGAACTTAAATTCTGGGCTTCAAAAAATCTCATTAAAAATAAATGCAGACAAACTGTCATTGTTGCACTTGCGCTTGATGATTGAGAGTGAGGTGATTAGACAGCTTAAAAGCTTTTGAAAATCTGTATTCTGTTTGCATGTGCTTTGACATCTTAAGTCTGTGATGAGAGGCTCATGTAGATTCTCTAAAGCAATCCTTGCCAAAGCCACATAAAACAAAAGTACACTTTTCTGAGCAAAAACAATACGTCTCATTCCTGCTCCCCATGAGGTTCTTTGTGAACTCCTTCCTCAAATATTAAAGCAAGGAGACAAGGAATAGGAGGAGATCAACTTTAAATCAAACCTCTTCTTGATTTTATTCACACATCCACCTATCAAGCATGTTTTCTTTTGGCTCTTCGACCTCTAGCCTACCAATATAAATATTTCAAAAGAAAGAAGATTGACAACTGGAGATGATGATATTAGCATCACTGTTATAACAGTTTTTGATTATACTCAAGTCTGGACTTTTTTTATTTTTTGTAGAAAAAAAGGTAAAACATCTCAGTCAGTTGCTCGTCACACTCCAGGTCATGATGGGACGTTAAACTAATTTTCTTTCTTTAACAGTAAATAAATGGTGGTACTAACTTGCAAGGTTCAAAAGCACTAAAATAAACCACAACAATGTGAAAAAAAGTTTTATAAACCCTTTTGTGGCTCCAGAGGAAGTCTGATAAATTTGTCGCCAGTATAGCAGACTTCAAATATGAAAATGAAAACAACTCTGGGGGTGTGGAGTTACCAGCGTTACCATCAAGAAGTGATGTTACCAGACCTCTGTAGCCTGCTTCTCACAACAGCTTTAGGCTACATTAGCCACTGTCACTAACCGATCCATAACAGATTTGTTTTAACCCATCCCCCGGTGGCATGCGGCTCGCTTAGAATGGTTGCCCCATAACAAGGTCGGTGCATCATTCCCAGGCTAAATGTTGGCCGTACGTGTGTGTCCTTGGAAAAAACTGAACTGCAAGTGACTCCCCGGACACTGGACATATATCCTAATAATTGGGATTGGTTAAATGCAGTAATAGAATTTGCCTACATGCATTGAACAAATCAGATCTTAATCTGACAAACATCAGGGGAGTACTCCTGTCTGGTGTTGGGATCAGCCAAACAAACAGACACTATCACCGGCGTCCATATTTTTCCTGCCTTGGTAGCTTGAATACAGAGACGCTCACAATGATCATTTCCAACTTAACCAGGACCATAAACATACAGATTACAAGGTTAGGTTTGAAAAGGTAGAGGAGCCACTTAAGAGGTTAAAAACTTCAGTATATGTTGGGTACTTTGACAGTTACCCACAGGTTCGTAACCAAGACTTTTCCAGTAATCAACAGAAGACAGGAGACACGACAAGTTTTACTTGCTACAAGGAGAGCTGTTGAGTGTCACCCCTGACAATCTCCAGACCAACTCTAACATTCTCCTTCAGTGCAGCCTCTTTATAGTATGAGTGAAGTAAGTTTTACACGATGTATGCAGAAACGTGTGCGACCTATAACCGCACACTACACAAGACAATAGGATGAAATTTGAGTTCAAAAGGACATACACACATACAATACAGAGGTGATCATTAAATCCATTCAATCAAGAGGGCATAGACACTCACACAATAGGAAGTAAGCAAATAAGGAAGCCTGCTGTTAAGCAAGGTACATCCAAAGTTTCTGTGTGAGCTGACACATGTACTGTACAAGGAAAGGCAAAGTTCACAAATGAAAACACAATTAGGTCTGTAACTTAAAGCAGTATAAACACTTTGAGCATTAGTAGCAAAGTAAAATCTCAGTATACAAACCAATGTCTACTCATATTAACGGAAAAAACTAAAATTAAAACAGATGCAGGGTTTCCTACCAGCTACTGTGTAAGTGTGTGTGTGTGTGTGTGTTTATATGTATGTATGTATGTGTGTGTGTGTGTGTGTGCACACAATGTAAGTGTGTCTGTCAAGGTCTGGCAACACAGGCCAGACTGACTACGGGCGACGGTCCAGGGATGTTTCCACGTGAGAGGACAAGGAGGGTTTGTACACCGAAGGGATGATGTCTTCTAGAAGCCTAGAGGACTGACAAATGACCTGTCAAATAGAAACTGACATCTCATACTGCACAGATTCTTACGGTAAAGAAAAATAACATTTTGTCTGTCATGCATCACCAGAAAATACTAATGTTTTGCTTAACTGTGCTCTATAACATCTTAGTGCCAGTTCTCTACTTCCCCATAGAGGTGTAAAGCTGGCGTTTTTGTTCCTCACTCAGCAGATATGCTGTGTTCCAGAAATGCAAGTCGGACTTTTTGACTTCTTACTTTAAAAAATGCATTGTAATGCCCCATGAAACAGTCAGAAACGCCTACTAGACGACAAACTTGTCTCAACACTGAGGATTTTTAAGTTGCATTTGTGCCAGCAACATGGCAGCATGTTCTGTCAACACTGTGCAGAAATGTGTATTTTAATTTGTTTATAAGCCTTATACAGGTTACATACAGGTTAACTTTTATTTGACATATACATACATATATATATATATATATATATATATATATATATATATATATATATATATATATATATATATATATAAAAATCTGTATTTTCTTTTACTGTCGATCTTTGAGGTGTCAGTACATGTGTTTGGAGTGGAAAGAACATTACTTTATATAAATAATTTTCCATTTCAGTGAAATACAGGATATTAATAAAAGAAAAAAAAGATTGTATGGCAAAATAGTATTGTATTATTGTATCATAAATGTGAAGTTGCAAACAATAAGCAACATAAATAAGTCTGATTTTGTCAATAAATTGTCTTATATTTTTTTTAATTCACAAGATTATGTATATTAGCACCATCTGCCTTTCAGCCACTGCCGGCCATACTGAGTTAACGTTTAGCAAGATAAATACAGCACTGACACATTTCTGTTCCAATATGGACAGTCTATGATGCTATGAAGTTTTAAATTCATAGCATTAAATACCAGCTTTTAAAATAAAAACCTGTGTGTGTGTTTGTAGTGATTCTTGCAGTTGGCAATTTTCATCTGTCTTTGAATGTAGCATTAGTTACAGTTGTTGAAATATGAAGTCATGAAGTTGCCATGCAGTTTGATAAAACCCAATGTCCTCCATTTGTGTTTTGTGCTGTATGCTTTGGCAAGTTTAATATTGAGAAGCTAAGCCAAGTCAGAATCCCCACATTGAAAACAGTCTTAGTTCCACTTCTCAGCAGACTGAACTTCAGCTGCTCTCTCTCTGGTCAAATACGTCTTAGCACAGGATTTAACACAAACAATGAGAGAAATCATTAAATGTGGAGCAGTATGACTGCATGAACGTGAAATTGTGTAAACTTTTTTAAACTGAAATCCACAATGCTGGGATAAACTTTAGTTTATCACCTCTGCTCCATTTGAAAAGGCTGCCAAGGGCTCCTAGCAATATTGTACAACAAGTCATAAGCGGACAAACAGTCCCTGCAGCTGAAAAACACCCCACAGCATGATGCTGCCACCACCATGAGACTGTATTGGACAGGTGATGAGCAGCCTGGTTTTCTCCACACATACCGCTTAGAATTAAGGCCAAAAAAGTTCTATCTTGGTCTCAATATAGGGTTTGATGCTCCTAAAAACTGTATATGAAATGATGGTTACATTTACAACACTTCATACAGCAATGCAATGGCAGTGGTTAAGGTATATTATATTCTGGTGATTAGGATCAACCTACATATCCACATTTGCTACTGGACTACAATAGAAATATATATTAATCTCTGTAATTTGGAAAATTCCTTCAGTTTGGAAGATTCCCTGTTTCACAATATAATGTGGTCTACATGTCATACATTATATATTTTGTTTGTGCTTTTTTCATTTCGCTCTAATTGGATAAATGTTTCCTTGGCCTGTAAAGCTTACTGAGACACTGTATGTGCTACTGTAGCTTGATTCAAGACCTCTGAATCATTGGCATCTCAGATATATCCACCTATTATTTAATTTATGGCATAATCATGAAGTGAAATGAAATGGCAATTCAGTCTGGTTGTATCAGGCCTTGTGGTAATGAGCTATCAATCATGGTGTTGTTCTACTTTGCATACAGTTTGTGTGGCATAATGCAGCTTATCCTCTATTCCCATGTTTAGAATCTGTGTCCAGGTCCAATTTAAATAGAAATCAGAAGTGAAACCTCTGTAGAGTAATTTAATCTAGTTGATGTCTATGCAATAATTATTGTGTTCTAGGAACATAACCATGTCTGTTGCTGATAAGTGTGTAAAACAAACTCATGAGTGACTGACAAATTGTTGGAAAAAATAGACATTTCAGTAATTAACAAAGGACATTTGATATGTTTGCAAATGGGCAATGACTCTATTACAGTGTACTGCTCTTGTGCAGAGTGAAATGAACTCCCTTCTGATTAGCCAATGGAGACTTCTGCCCATTATTCAGACAAGTGATGTATTTGCAGTCATGGACCAGAAACCACACATCAGCTACATCTACAATTGTTGGAAAACTAAGAGGGTGCCAAAGTCTTAGCCTGCCCTAAGGTTAAAAATACACAAATTGCCTACTTCTACTTGAATGGTGAAGTTTTTAACTATAGACTAGCACATATCAACCACTGATGCAGTGCAAAAATGATTTTTAAAAATTGACACGACATACCAGAAGATGACAGCTGAATTCTGGTCTACTGCCATAATAGCTTTGTCAATATTATGTTTCAACTGACTTCTTACCCCAGAGGGAAAAAAGTTCATAGACTTCATAGACTGGTATACTTTTGATAGATAAATAATAAATCCAGGATTCTAGCCCTGCAGAAATGTGATGTTAGTACAGGTGAAAACCAGCTTCGCTATCTGACTGCCTCAGGTTTGAAGATCCACATCCACTTGCTTGTGGGTTACTGCTGGGTCCAAACTCACCCCTCACCCCAACTCCCAATTTCTCCCTTAATAAAACTAAATTCTTGATGACTTTGCATTGACTTTGACAAAATTGTTGGTGATTTTAACATTCATGTTGACAACTCCCAGGAAAGCAGCTCCAAAGAACTGTGTTCTGGATAACTATGGACTGACTCAGCATGTGTTAGAGCCAATGAAGGGCACACTTTGGACAAAGGTGGAGAAAAACAAATCTCCAGGTGCACAGACCTTATTTGCTACGGTTTACAGGCTGACATTCCCTCCCTCTATGCACTACTAAGTCATGCAATGAATTTGCCTCCTGCTTCACACACAATTCTGACAATTATACAAGCAGTCAGTACCTTCACATCAGCTATTGGTTCTGTATTGCAGTCACTTAAAACCAATTTGCATGATACCATTTGATCCAATCAGCTATGAAACCTTGGAAGAAATTGTGCAACATCCAAAATCCTACAGGTTTTTTTAAAGGGTGTTTTTCAATTGCATGGCATCATATCTGCATATCTGCAAATAGCCAACACTTCTATAGGCTACTGTCAAGCTATTTCCACAGGCCAAGAAGACTAGGCTGCTCTTAAAAGAATGGCGCTGTATTTAACTTTATTGAATGTATGCACCTTTTGTGCTATCTTAAACGTGCAAATTAACTGGTATTGTATATTCCACACTGGATAATGTCAATGTTTTAGTGTTTAGGGGTCAGTAGATCACAGTAGTGGGATAGTAGTTTTCTGTCAACCTGCCTTGTTTTGTCCCCGCTGTTTATTTTTCTCCTCCCTCTTCCTCCTGCTGACAACCCACCTGAATCACATCCACAATCACCTGTCAACCTCCCCCCGCCTTTTTCTCCTCCCTCTTCCTCCTGCTCACACCTGCCCCGCCATCTGCATCTGCAATCAACCGCAGTTTACCAACCCCGGCTCTTCAACCCATCTTCGCTTGATCGCTGCTCCAGTCACACTGGTGAAACTCTTACAAGCGTTTCTGAGTGTCCTATTCTCTGTGTTACTTCCATCTTTTGTTTTGTTTTTTCCCTCCCGCAGTCTTCGCCTCAACTCCTGTTTCCCGTCTCCGGTCAGCTGGCTTCTCCTCTCGGTCCCCCTCCCACGGCACCCGGCTTCAGCCTGTCTCCGCTCTCAGCTCCAGTGTCTCTCGTTCCTGGCTCTCCCACGCTTCCCCCGAGTATCGTCGCCCTCGAGACTCCCCCAAGCTTCCCCGTCTCTGCGACTCTGTCGTCTGCTTTCTCTCCATCCGTAGGTTACACACAATGGAACGCGTCCCAAAGCCAAAATAACACAAAGAGGAAAGCTGGGAGGGAAGTTTGATTTTGTGAAGTTTTGAATATGTGACGTTTGTAACTTACAGGCGTTAGCTGTCACGACGTAGCAAACCACGTTTTTAAACATTTCGGCCTTTTGCACTGATGTTGTGCAGCTGAAGGAATCCTTCTTATCCCACCGGACTAAAGGGTGTTCCTAAGTCAAAGTAAGTGTTGTCAAACGACGAGTTGTGAGTTGTTTTTACAGAGTTGGGTGTTGATAAACCCTTTGTGACTGCATATCAAAAAATTGGAAACCAGCGACGATGAGTTTGATGTTAGCATCAGGGAGAGAGAGAATTGTAGCTAAATGTTGAGTGCTAGCAATACAGGTATATGGCACAGTCTAACTAAAATGTGACCAAAAACATTTATCTGCAACAGTTGTGATGTAACTAGTTTGGTAAAAAAAAAAATTCAGACTCTTTTGGGTTGATAGAAAAACCGTAATTGGTTTACTGTGATTTGGTGTTTTTAAACCGCTAAGCTATATTTGGCTTAGCGTAGCCTACAGGTGCAATTGGCATCACTAGACCTAATTGTCTCTGGTATGGACCTATTTAACATCAGACATTTTGACTTGTCATAGTAGGAAGCACAACTGAAATTGATAACATTAACAATGGCTGAATTTAATCAAGTGTCTCAGTAAGCTATTTCAGTGAGTCAGCATGCACAACACCAGGGCTAATTTTGATAAAAGCAGAGCATTTGGTTGAACAAGGTAAATTAATATGAAGTGTTATATAGCAACGTGCTAACAAGCTTGTCAGCAGTTATGAAGTAATGGGGTAAAGTCAGTTCTTCAAGCACTTTATGGGGAAGGACCTCCAGTCCCTATACCCATAGCTATTCTAGTCAGTCATTAACTAACACTTACGTAGGCTACTTTGATAAAAATGAATCAAAAATTAAACAGACTACACATTAAACTTCATGTAGTGTGGTGTAGTCCCCAATCCATACAAAGTGTAGACAAACATGGGGTTATAGTCACACGGATGTTTGAGTAACCACTGACAGTTTGCTGGAGAGCAGAAGGGCAAAGCGGCCATGCAGCTAAGCGAAGTCGTAATAATGTGGGGCTGGAAAGCTTCTTGATTTATGCAGTGGGGTAGATGGTCCAAATGTATCCTCTTGCAATATTTATTAGACATGCACATCATCACTCTGCATTCTGAATGTAATCGTGGTAGATGGACAGAGCACTATGCATTGCATAATGTAGGGCTGTCATAATGGAGGATGGCAGTGTGATTATTTGCATCGTTTCCATGGGATCATAATTTTGCACATTCTGTACATCTAAGATTAAAGCATCAGAGGAACACCCTGTCCTGGGTGGTGTTTGCTTCTGCTGTGCTGGCTGCATCTGTCAGACAGCTGCTGCATTAAAATAGACTTATGTATATTGATGTCTTTTCAAAGTATAGTTATGTTCACTAACACATCAGCTTTTTGTCCTCTGAGTGAGATGGTTACTCAACTAGAATGGACCACACATTGTGCAGTCCGAATAATATGTTCTTTGCTATTGCCTATGAAAACTGTTTATTACTTACTGTATTTTGATGAATATTCCATTATTTTTTTGAAAAAATATAAGTACCAGTGTTTAACTACTTGCATTATTGAATTAATTTAGAACTATATATTCACCTATGATCATGAGGGCTGGATCATGACCAAAAGAACGAGATCAATGGTACAAGTGGCCGAAATGGGTTTCCTCAGGAGGGTGGCTGGCGTCTCCCTTAGAGATAGGGTGAGAAGCTCAGTCATCTGAGAGGAGCTCTGAGTTGAGCCGCTGCTCCTTCGCTTTGAAAGGAGCCAGTTGAGGTGTTTTGGGCATCTGGTAAGGATGCCTCCTGGGCGCCTCCCTAGGGAGGTGTTCCAGGCACGTCCAGCTGGGAGGAGGCCTCGGGGAAGACCCAGGACTAGGTGGAGAGATTATATCTCCAACCTGGCCTTGGAACGCCTCGGGATCCCCCACTCGGAGCTGGTTGATGTAGCTCAGGAAAGGATGGATGGATAGAACTAAATGTGACTATAAAAGTGTTTCATGGTCAGACTTCTGGAATAGAAAGAAACCTCCAGATGAGGTTTGGTTTGCTCCACACTAGAGCAGGCAAGTGGAGTGCACACTGTCCAAAACTTGCCAACATTAAGCTCTGGCTGAAGTTAATTTATCAACATTGTCTGCTAAAACACACTCATCCAAATACACAATAACTAGTAAGTAATTGGGTCCTGCGGTAGCTGTGTGTATAGTACTTAAGTCCAACCATGGTAAAATTTACATGACTGCACAAACCGAGCTTTGCTGATAAACCAATTTTACAACAATATTTCCTACTGAACTCTGTTGAGATTGCTTTTAAAAAAAGTATACTATGAATGTATAGAATGAATTAGATTGCCTTCTATTTCTTTTTTTTAATACAGATCTCTAGAGGCTAAGCATCCAGTTGTACACCAATCTGTCAGTGTGGCTGAGGCACAGGGCAGTGCAATTACAAATAGGAACAAAATTTCATTATATATTAATGTGAACCCCTGTTTCCTAAACTGGGAGTCCTGTCCAGCATTAGTCAAAGATGACATGGAAGGGTGCATTTTCCTTTCCCCAGTAGAGGGCACTGTGGGTGTTTATTAAGGCCAGACATGTCTTGTGTGTCTGTGTGTGACCCCCCACAGTGATTACAGTGTTTTAGTCAAGCTATTTTATTTTGTTAACTTTATGGCACTCGGTAAATAAGATGCAGGGTAGCATTAGAGGCTAAGTTCTAGCATTCCCTGTGCACCTGTAAGGTCAGCAAAGATCACAACATTTAAAATCACATTTCTTATTGATCTAACAAACTTTTGCAGCAGATTAGAAGGTTGGGATCACACTGCTAGATGCAGATACATGTCCAAGCCTAAATGCAGTTGTTTAGTGCAATATTCATGAGGACATTTAGTTTTACCACAGGGATGTTGATTCAGACATGTAAACTTAAATATCTCATCATGACTCATGCTACTGGCTTCTCTAAGAAAATGTGAAGTGTTGTGCCATTCAAGCTCAGATATAAACAATAACATAGCAAACATTTCTATAGAAAATGTACAGTATAAGTCTACCTACTGTGATGAAAATGAGAATTGATACATCAGAGAAAAAGAGTGATTTGAAGTCTTGCAGGTGAGTCTGCTAGCACTTTCATCCTAAGTGAGAAACGTGGAGTCATATTAATGGATCCTCTTGGATCCTTTGTGTAGAGTTAGTTCTGATTTATCTTTCTCTTACCCACCTTTTCATTTTCTATCCACACCTTCCTACCCGTTACTCTTCTCCTGTTGCACATGAACGGACACGCATACGCATGCACACACACACATTTTTTAATTATTGGTGTCCTCTCCAGTCTCCTCATCTGTCGTTTCCTGTGTATATAACCCTACTCTGATTATAGAAATAGAGTTTTGCTCTCTAAATTAAATGCTGTTGCTGAGGCTTGTTAATTTATAAATAAAAAGTGTGATTCTGACAGTTGTGCAGAATCTTTTACGCTCTTGTCTGTACAAAACATTGTGCATAAAAGACTCAACATTATCAGCAGGCAGCAATAAGACATTCTATTTGGCATGTTCATTTAGATAGAATGGGGTTCATCCGTATGATATGTAAGCTGACATTGTCGTTAATTGTCCTCTTTACTGCAGTTAAGTCTTGATAGAAAAATATTTGTTAAAAATTGGTTTACTCTGCATCTATACCAGAGACTGTAAACTGGTAATCAGAAAATTGACGTAATGTTGGCTGTATTATCTTGCCTTATATTACGAAGGTGACATTAATCTTTTAGTTGTTTTTACATTAGGGCAGCCTCGCACACATGATCCTTTTTATTTTTGTTTATTAAACTCTCAAAGGAGAATCACAATGTCAAATTTACAAGAATACGTAATCTGTATGATCTGTGTGCTGAAATTTGTGTTGATTCCCCCTTAATGAAAAAGAAGACACTCTGTGACACCTTGTCTTGCGAGCTGCTAGCCAGTCAGCCTCAGGTGACTAATGCTTTTACCTTTAAAAAAAATTTCATTCAATTCCTTACCAACACATTGTGCAGGTAACTGTTAATGGCAGCCTAAACTTGTAGAGTTTCACATTATTTCACAAGACAAAAAGGCCTTAGGGAGTGAATTAATTAAAAATCATTAGTGAAATCATATTGGTTTTTCTGATAAATGCTTTTATTTCCTAAAGTCATTAAATTGTATCTAGTCTGATCTGACTTAGAGTGAATCTGGGCCATTCACGTTGTATTTTGCCCTCTAAGGGCTACGCTATTGGGTTTATCCCTTCGCACATGCACAGTCGTGAAGATTTTCTTTCCCGCCCTTGCGTCCAGCACGGGCCTCAACTACGTCCGCATTTACTGTATATGTACACAGCGGACCTGTTTGTCTCCCACTTTTTCTTCAATTACGCAGTATGAAGACAAGCTCAAGAATTCCAGCGGTGCTCGCGTCTGCCCCTCCTGCCGGACCGGCTACATCCTGCCGCCGGACCTTCACCCCCGCTGCGGGACTTGCCTCGGCGCCGTTCACACCGGCCAGGCTCTCACCCGCCATGCCTCCTGCCAGTTTTGCGCCCACCTGTCATCTAAAGAGCTAAACTGACAGGCGGAAGCTTTTCTGGTTTGCCAGGCTAGCGGGGACGGGAACCCGGCGACACCCTGGAGCCGCTGGCGGACGGCGTCTTTTGACAAGCATGAATACGCTGGCTCAGTTCTCTCGGTTCTTTTGAGGAATCCCCCCCACTCTCACTTGGGCCGGGAGACGGCGATCAACGCTCTCCCACTGGAGCTCTCTCCGTCTCCCGAGCGGCCTTCCCCTTTGCCTCAGACGGCCCCAGCCTCCACCGCCAAAGCTCTCTTCGCTGATCTGCCGGAGATCATCAGGAAGGCGGCAGAGCGGAGAGGCATAGCACTCCCGGTGGAGCTGCCAGCCCCCGCTCACGGCCTTTTTGAGCGGGGATATTATGCCCTGGAGCCGCCCTCTTCACGGGCACCACTTTGGCTGCTCTTCAGAGAGCTTTGGCCATTTTTGTGGAGGCTTTCTCCCAGCCTGGGAAACTGAAGTCTCTCGCTATGCCCCGTTTACTCAGGCTCAAGGCAACACGGATGCGGGTTTTCCCAGGGGCTGGTGGCACAAACAACATAGCCCACTACCATCCTCACCCTGATCACGGCATCCCTGGTCCCCCATCACAGTGACAGCCGGAGCCACACGGCCGGCAGGCTGCACGAGGTCGGAGAACCATGAGAGCGGCCCCCACCTATTCCAATCCGCCTGCCGAGCCACCCAGCAAGCAGCACTGGACGCGGGGATCATCTGTCCCTCTTCGGCTGAGAGTTGGAAACACAACGGCATGTTTGAGGGCCACTCCCTCCCATCTTAACAGCCATTTTTCCCCTTAACCAAACAGCCCTTGTTTGCTCTGAACAACGCGCTGATATGACAGTCGTTCCCCACACAAGCACACAGGGAGACCGCTGCCGCACGCCGAGCGCCACGGCCTCGTTGTTATGCGGGCAGCGGCAGGAAAGTGTGCCCACCCATTGTGGATGACGCCGCACAATCAACCCCCTCCCCACGGCGATGCTGGCGGGACGAGGGACATGTTAACCCAGTGGCCGCTCCCGCCCCACACGGCTGCGACTGGCCACTGCCCTTTTTCGAAAAAGCCCTACCACGGCCTGAGCGACACGATCACTCGTCTCGCCCAGCGACGGGGTGGGCTCTGCGCACCCCATGCAGGTGAACACTGAGACATGTGCTATCAGAGTGCAGCGCAGCATGGATTGGCTTGACACACATGGACTCATGGATGTCAAAGTGGATAACACGGGGTTACATACTGCAGTTTGCCTCCCCCCGCCTCCTTTTCGTGGTGTGTTGGAGGCAACTGTAACATCTCTAGCAGTGTCAGACGCGATGACGTCAGAGCTAGAAGGGCTGCTGACAAGTGGAGCCATTTTGCGCGTCCCTGCAGGGGAGGAAACGAGGGATTTTTATTCTTGCTACTTTCTCACACCGAAGGAGTCAGGAGGACTGCGTCCCATCCTTGACCTGTCAGTTCAATTGATACATCATGGAGCGCCCTTTTTCCACATGCTCACCATCAGGCACGTGTTGGAATGTGTGCGCCACCACGAATGGTTTACGTATGTGGATCTGAAAGAAGCTTTTTTTTTTTTTTTTTTTTTTATTTGCCGAAAGAGCGCTCTGGTCCCCGCACAATTGATGGGTTACCCGGGCGTGGACATAAACTCGCCATAAAATCACCATGAGGGCCAGGTTGTCAGCACCAAGACAGGACGCCCTGACCTCTCTGCTGTCCTGCTTAAAGCAACACACGACAGTGTTATCGCTGTCAGTAATGCGGCTCCTGGGCATAATGTCTGTGGCAATCACAGTGGTTCCCCTGGGTCTCCTCCACATGAGGAAAGTCCAAAGGTGGTTTCTTCGCCAACGACTCGATCACATTCTCCGTAGGCTACTGGAAGAATCCCCTGACCCTGTCTTCCGGGGTTCCCCAGGGCAGAGTGACATCATATGTGACGGTGTAGACAGATGTGTCCCTCACTGGCTGGGAGGGATGTGTCACAGGTGGTGGGAGGGGACTGGCCTCCTCCCCCACATAAACTACCTGAAGCTGTCCAAGGTGTTGAAAGTGTTGAAACACTTCACCAAAGTGGTGACGGGGAGACATGTCGTCGTGCGAACAGGCAACATCACGGCGGCAGCATTCACAAACCACCAGGGCGACAAACGCTCAGCCAACTGTTGGAAATAGCCATACGTCTCCAGCTGTGGGCGCACAGTCACCTGATGTTTCTCAAAGCAGTGTGTATCCCGAGGTTTTTGAACGGGCGGCTGACCTGATGTCGGGGGGCTCCCACAACAAGTGGAGATCAAATCCCACTATTGTTCAAATGTTATGGAGCAGGTTTGGGGAAGCGGAGGTGGATCTGTTAGCTCCACGAGAAAACACACAGTGCACTCTGTGGTTTTTCTTCAGCGTGCGGGACAATCCTCCCCTTGGCGTAGACTCGTTCTCCCACCAGCCCTGGCCCAAAACCCCCCCTATATGCTTTACTTCCGGTCCCTCGCCTCCTGGAGCGCATCCAGGAGGAGAATCTGTCAATCGTTCGTTCAGCTGCTGGTGGCTCCCCCCTAGCAAATTTCGTGGCAGGGAGACACACGGTTGCAGCTGAACGGCACGATCTGTCATCCCCCGGTGATAACCCAGAGGCTTTGGGGCTGGTTGCTGGGCGTGAACACTTAGAGATTAGGCTTTCCCCCTGCCTGGTGGTGCGCACCATCCAGGGCTCCAGAGCCCCTTCTACCACAGCATGTCACGCAGGGCGCTGGTCTGCCTTCTAGCGCCGGCGCACAGAGAGGGACGCGGATCCCACATTGTGTCCCCTGCTTCTCGTGTTGACGTATCTCCAAACCCCTGGTGAAGCATTTTCTAAAGGGGGTTAGACGTCAAAAACCAGCCCCCCAAGTGGACCTAGCTCTGGTGCTCTGGGGAAGCCCCCCTTTAAGCCTCTAGCACAGGCTTCTCTCAGAATGCTGTCGCTAAAACGGCGCTTCTCTTTGCCCTAACGTCAGCCAAAAGAGAGTGATTTATGTGCACTGTTGGTTTCTCCATCCTGCCTCTCCATTAGAAGGGACGGTAGCGCAGCCACCTTACAGCCAAATCCCTCCTTCACACCGAAGATTCTAACTAGTTCTTTTCGGTCAAGAGTGTTTTTCCCCCAGCCTCATGTCAAAGATGCAGAGGAGGCTTCCCACCGGTTGTGTATATTTAAAAAAATTATCCAGAATTGTGTAAAAAAAAACTGACTTTTCTAATTAGTTATTTGAAGTTATTTGAGTTTTACTGTCACAACAGAACAGAGGAGCATCAAAATATATTAAAGTTATGATAAATACAGTATAAAAATACAAACTTAAGATATAAAACAATCCTTTGTACAAAAACTCAATAACAAAAATAATCAGTGTTGCCAACAGGGACGTTGTAGAGTGCCCTCTGGTGGACAAACGGCAACACTCATAACATGGTTGACCGTCCGTTTTTATTTTTTAAATATTCATTTATCAGAATCATTTATTGACCATTATAAATGCCGATAGATCGGGAAATGCCTAATATCGTCCGAAAATATTGGCCCGCCAATCTATCAGTCGGGCTCTAGTTAAAATATAGTAGTCAACTTCATACTTTACTTGAAAGATGGAGACAGAAACAAGTAAGGACAAAATTCTTAGGGTCCAGACCAAAAACTGACTAAAAATGTAACAGGACCTCCTCTGAGGAATGCAACTCAGTAAGCATTTAAGACTGTTTAACAGTAGCATGATGGGTCATATGAAACTCAATTTAGGACCAAAGGCTTCGAACACAGAAACACTGCACTTTGCCAACAGAAATTCACTTAGTACAGTACTTTGATAAACACTGCAAGTCCTTGAAACGTTGATTTGTGTGTGCGTGCATGCATCTTGATTTTTTTTTTTTTTTTTTTTTTTTGCAGTGGGTTATAAGCAGTGAAGTGAACGTGTGGCTCACCAGATTCCTCTGGGAGCCATTACTGCCATCGCTGATGCAGGAAATGGATTCAATGTAGAAAATAATATAATAATATCCTTGAATAATTAATTAGATGAGTTTTAAATCAACAGCAAACACACTGACTGCACAAAGGAAGCAGGTAAAATAAATTCCACCTGTTCTTTAAGAATACTGTTAGATGCTTGTGCAACTTAGACAATCAAAAAAAAAGATGAGTGTATGTGGTTTAAACTTAATAGTACACTTTTAAAGTCTATAATTCATGTTCCCTACTGCATTTGCTTCACAGTAAAGTCCATAGCTATTCACCTAAAATAAACTCCTTGTGCATTTAGAGGTTTAACAATGTTAAGTTTTGAGTTATAAAATGAGAAAAGAGCATAAACATAAAATTAAAGCTTAAAATATATCTTTCTAAAAACTAAAATGCAAATTTCTCTTTTGATCTCTTGTGTTTTCCTCCATTCAGTAAAAGTAGCTTATTTTAGTTATACTAATATTTTGACTCTCTGATTCAGTACAACTGCTACTTTTGTATATCATCATTTGAGCAATGTCTTTGGTATCACTTGCTCTGTCTTACAAACTTCAACATAGCAAGCATTATTAAGTTAGCTGGCTATGCTAAACTTAACTTTGATCCCAGAACAATGCAGGTTATCAGCTGTCTCTGGAAGTTCTACATTTTTCAATTTAGATGAATCACATTAAACAGCCAAATGCTTAAATGAACTGCCAATCTCATGTACAGTATCAGACAGACAAGAGGAATACATTGAAAGGGATACTTTGCAAATATTTAACCAACTTTGTATTATTATAATGTTGGGAATTATGTTAAACGTCCCTCCATTTTATCAGTGCCCATATTGCCCTACTTGCAGGCTAGCAGAACAACTTCCAAGTGTTGTTTGACACACAACGTTAAAAACAAACAAATAGTTTATATTTTAACATCACACATCCGGCAACTAGTCAGTAAGGCTGTCCAAAAATGTATAAATAAAATCCACTGAGTTCATTTTTTCACTCATCATAGATTCACCAGTTTTGTTAAGTAGTGAGGAAACACTCAACGTTTGATCAAGTGATTTATTCAATTCAATTTTATTTATAGTATCAATTCATAACAAGCATTATCTCGAGACACTTTACAGATAGAGCAGGTCTAGACCACACTCTAGAATTTACAAGGACCCAACAGTTCTAGTATTTTCCTACAGAGCAAGCAACAGTGCGACAGTGGCGAGGAAAAACTCCCTTTTAGGCAGAAACCTCGGTCAGACCCAGATTTATAAATCCTTTGGGACTGTTAGATGCGTTAATATACACTTATTGAGTTTGTTGAATACATATGATTTAGGTTTTACTACCCAGATAAAATAAAAGTGGACATAAGATCACTCTGTTTGATAGAACACTGAAAGACTTTGAAGGTCAAACAGAATCAGTCAGTCCCCTCCAGAGAGTTTGATACTTTATTACTTCTCTTTGTTCGTCTGAGATGTTTCTCTTGAGAATAAAAAAGTAATCTTTGCAATACCCGGTCTCAGTGATTAGGGACAGAGAGGTTCAGAGGGGTTGGGGATTGAATGAAGAAAACAACTGGACTGAATGACTGACTGTTTTCTAACCAGAGAAACAGTTGTAATCTGTAATGTTTACAGATATAGAGTTAAATACCGAAGTCCGACCGATGTGATGTTTCTGCTGTGCTTATTTAGGGCTGGGACAATATGCTTTTGTCCCAAATCGATTATTTCACGATACATTGGTGCCAATTTGATTTGTATTGCGATTTTCATTTATTGCAATTTGATAGTAATGAGTATTGGGATTTTCTTTTCCTTCTTTAGCAAAATCAAAAGTCTCGAACTGTAGTTACAAAAACTTTTGATGTATCATAATGAGACATTTCTAAAAAGGAATCGTTCTCCAAAAAGAATGCACCTCAGTACACAGCACATCAATGCACGTCAGTCTAGCACATACCGTTTTTTCTGCTTTCGTATTGCTGGAAACACATACAGGTATGATGTAGTTGCCGTCAACTGTACCATATAAATAGAAAATATTTAGTTAATAATTGGTAAAAAATTAAATTGAAATTGATTCTTACACGATGATTACACTATATGCTATTGAACTTCCACAACTACAATTTTGACAAACTTGGGTTACGCAAGGGCTGCACAATTTGGAGAAAAAGTCACTGTATTTCTTAACTTAAACATACAAAGTTAAAGAAGCATAAAAAGAAACACAAACAAATGTGCAATACTTTTTTTAAATAACTTAAATTTGTTTTGTATGGGATAGTTAAAGATGTGAAAGGGGAGAGAGAGAGAGGGAATGACATGCAGCAAAGGGCCGCAGGTCGGAGTCGAACAAGCGGCCGCTGCATCAACCTATACTGTGTGTGTGTTTGTATGTATGTATATATATATATATATATATATATATATATATATATATGTGTGTGTATGTATATATATGTGTTTATATGTATGTGTATATATGTGTGTGTGTATATATATATATATATATATAAATAATACACACACACACACACACACTCTCACCGGCCACTTTATTAGGTACACCTGTCCAACTGCTCGTTAACACTTAATTTCTAAGCAGCCAATCACATGGCGGCAACTCAGTGCATTTAGGCATGTAGACATGGTCAAGACAATCTCCTGCAGTTCAAACCGAGCATCAGTATGGGGAAGAAAGGTGATTTGAGTGACTTTGAACGTGGCATGATTGTTGGTGCCAGAAGGGCTGGTCTGAGTATTTCAGAAACTGCTAATCTACTGGGATTTTCACGCACAACCATCTCCAGGGTTTACAGAGAATGGTCCGAAAAAGAAAAAACATCCAGTGAGCGGCAGTTCTGTGGGCGGAAATGCCTTGTTGATGCCAGAGGTCAGAGGAGAATGGCCAGACTGGTTCGAGCTGATAGAAGGGCAACAGTGACTCAAATTACCACCCGTTACAACCAAGGTGGGCAGAAGAGCATCTCTGAACGCACAGTACGTTGAACTTTGAGGCAGATGGGCTACAGCAGCAGAAGACCACACCGGTGCCACTCCTTTCAGCTAAGAACAGGAAACTGAGGCTACAATTTGCACAAGCTCATCGAAATTGGACAATAGAAGATTGGAAAAACGTTGCCTGGTCTGATGAGTCTCGATTTCTGCTGCGACGTTCGGATGGTAGGGTCAGAATTTGGCGTCTACAACATGAAAGCATGGATCCATCCTGCCTTGTATCAACGGTTCAGGCTGGTGGTGGTGGTGGTGTCATGGTGTGGGGAATATTTTCTTGGCACTCTTTGGGCCCCTTGGTACCAATTGACCATCGTTGCAACGCCACAGCCTACCTGAGTATTGTTGCTGACCATGTCCATCCCTTTATGACCACAATGTACCCAACTTCTGATGGCTACTTTCAGCAGGATAATGCGCCATGTCATAAAGCTGGAATCATCTCAGACTGGTTTCTTGAACATGACAATGAGTTTGCTGTACTCAAATGGCCTCCACAGTCACCAGATCTCAATCCAATAGAGCATCTTTGGGATGTGGTGGAACGGGAGATTCGCATCATGGATGTGCAGCCGACAAATCTGCGGCAACTGTGTGATGCCATCATGTCAATATGGACCAAACTCCCTGAGGAATCTATGCGTCCAGCACCTTGTTGAATCTATGCCATATAAGAATTGAGGCAGTTCTAGAAGGCAAACATTACACATTGGATGTCCAACCCCCTTGTAAATACTAGCATTTAAGGGGTACCTAGTGTTACAAAATATTATTTGTGTGTCTGCATGTTTTGAAACCCTCTATTCTTCTTATGCTCACGTGACCATACGTGACACACCCTACTGCCTAAACAGAGTGGCTGGTCATATCTTTTGTGGCCGTTGTTACGAGGGTAACACTTGCATCTATGGGGACGCGTAATTCAGTGGGCAGATTTAACAAATAGATTCAACACAGAGCTATAAATCTGGCATTAATGAGAGCGAGAATGGCAGGTGCTTATTATTGACGTCAGTGTCTGAGTGGTGAGGCGAGAAGAGAGCCATCGCCGGTGAGCGGTGTCAGCCTCAGCACAGTGGCTGTGTAAGAGGAAAAGAGACGGCTAAGACGATGGAAAGTAAATTAACAGGAAACAATTAAACAACCAGCTTCTTAAGACCCGATGGCTTCATCTGTTAATACTGTTGGTAAAGTGAAGTGTTTGAACGTGGAGACTACAGTGCACACAGACGAGTATCACGCACACAGCACACCTTTTTGTTAACTTAAATTACACACATTTTGTGGTTATGTAATAGCACCAAGTGACATCCTGAATAGATTAGTAATGCAGCCCTACTTGGTACACATGCCAAATTCAAATTTTCATGGCTGGTTTTGTAAATCTTTTTTTTTTTTGTTAATTTGATTATTTTGATACATATCTAGATGGACTTGATATACTTGTAATTAATGTTTTAGTTAAACCGCAATAAACATGTTTAAGTGAATACACATATCACAGTGGATGTAGCTCAATACTTTTTATTTACTTTACTAAATTGCCATAGTGACATTTCAGTGGCAGTGTGGCGATACTATTTACATAACTTAATTAAGACAATAGGTGCCAAAGGCAATTTGACATCTAATATAATGCCTCTCTGGGGCATTGTGGTGACGTTGGGACTGTTCAGAGAGGTCATACATTAAATTAGATCTAAACATTTGATGTTTGATACAATGTGAAAAACAATAGAACCTAAACCCTTGTATAGTTTTGCTTGCTTTTGTTAAGTTCTTATGCATCCAACGGACCAATGTGCCATTTTTAGTCATCGTGGAGGTTATCCAGTTTTCCATACAGCAAGTGAGTGCGGCTGCATACAGATGGTGGTGCAGTTTAATGAGTGAGAGGCCTCCGTATCATGGATATATGAGTTCTCCTCTCACAAAGCACAATAAAATAAGTAAAGCTGACGGATTTAACGCTGCAGTGGGTAGAATGCAGAAAAACCTAGTGCCTACCATGGCTTTAACTGATAAGATCTGAATACAAATGTAGGGGTATCATTTTTGGAAAAAGACTAAGGAAACGGGAAAATTATTGGCAACATTATAACCTATTACACCACCGTTTTGTCATCTAAAATAAACCATAGATGTGGGTTGTTGAATTGTATTTGTATTCATCATGTTTTGCGCTTCCAGTAACTTATAGGTTTCAATAGAGTCTTTCCCATAAAAGTACATGGAAAGGAAATTCTTAAATATACAGTAGTTTGAAACAATTTTGACCTCCTTAAATGGTCTCAAATGGCCTTTCTTTGCAAATATTTACAGTATTTTAAACTGAGTCTTGAAGGGGGCGATGTAATTCAGCAAATACATAATATACTTACTGTGAATAGACATGAAAATATTAATTAGCTGGGTATTAAAATTTTGTGAAACTAATTATATACACAGAACATGTTTTTTCAGTCTATTTGGATGATAAGAGGTAAAACCATATCAGCTTCTGCTCAGCTACTTCAGGGTAATTTTGGAACATTATTAAAAAAAAAAAAAAAAAACTCAAATCAAGTGAGATTAAAAAATCATTATCACTGTTTAATGAGCATCCATTGTCATCCTGTGATTTTAATATTTATACATTGCAGCAAAAATAAACAACCACTAAGAAATTACAGATGATTATGTTTCTCTATTTTTCTGCCTGTTCTAACAGACTGTTATAGTGTATGCTCATGACCACTGATTGACATTATTGAATAACTGATACAATGGAATGTAATAATGTTGCTGCACATACTGTCTATTCACAGATATTCTGTGATGTGACTAACTTGCCTCCTGAAAAAAAGAAGTGATAATTATGTTGGTGAATAAGCTGATATCAGTAATGGCATGGCAATGATGCAGCTGTCAGTCAAGTAACATATAATATAAAGAAATAACAAATTATTTATCACAGACTTTTAACATGTTTTACGTTTTCACTGATTTGGTCTAAGAGACCCTATTCCTGAAGAAGAATTGACATGTCATCTAGAGGTTCAGTGTGCGTTGTTGCAAGTTCTTTCAAGTCTTAATGGATGGTTTTGATTTCTGGAGTGGGGTAGTATGAGGTACTTATCCATAGACCATGTATTACCTACAGTATGTGGCAGCACAGTTTGAAGAATCAGGCAGGGGGGCAGGCACAGCAATGTACTGCTGGAGCTATGGGATACAGCCAAAGTGTCAGTTTTAGTAACCGCTATATTTAGCATATTTTGAAAGCTTAACCTTGCCATCAACAACCCTGTTTATGTGTACATGGGGTAAACTGAAGATGTTTACTATGCTCTTGTCAAGCCACCAGACTCCATTGACAAAAATAGTAATTGTACCTTGCAGAACACATGAGGTGCTGGTCTACGGCTGCCTCGATCAGTTAGTTTGTTTTAGTATTGTTAGTCATTGTTAGTATTTTTAATCACACCATAACACAAACTAACTGAGCATTACGTGGCTGTGCTCCCTTTTCTGTAGTATTTACACGTGGCCTCATGTCTTTTGGCTCATCTCTTTTGTCGGCTTTGGCATAGTTTAAGTGTTCTGTAAGACTGCCTGCAGTGAAGATGAGACGCGGAACAGGAGCAGGTCTTTAGGGTCTTATAATACATCATTATGCTGAAGTTAATGTTGCCCCCCAAACGAAATGTAGCTATAGCAGCATGGCAGAATTTGTTTACTACATCAAAACTATTTTTTTCCCACATCAATGTACACCACATACATATCTTTCTATGACAGTGGCGTCACTGGTCCTTGGCAGTTCATTTCAGACCACAACAGAAGGCACCGTTGCACTTGACACAAATGCTTGAGGAAATGTAGCTCATGTGGATGATACTGTACTACTTAATCAAAATAAAAGCTAAGCTTTTGAATAGCTTTAGATTCAGAAAACAATGCTGAGAAATGTAGTTAAAGTAGTAATGCCACTGTAGCGCCTTACTGCCCAACACTGCTATGCAATAGGCCACGATCTTGATTTAGCACTGTGATAATATGCTGTCTTCAGCACAGGTTGATGATGTAGGCTACTTTTAATGTCAAAATGACATACTGATGACAATGCTGCTTCAGTCGCTTTGCATAAAATCACAAAATTACAAACATAAGACAAAAGCGAGTTGAAGCAAGTGTGTCTTCAGATGCTTTCTAAAAGCGTTAACCGAGACTCCAGAATGTAAGTTAATAGGAAGGGCGTTCCACAGAGTTGGAGCTACCACTTCAAAGGAACGGTCACGGTTCGTTTTGAAACGATTGTGTGCACTTTGCAATGGAAGCTGATAGTATGTGGGGTCTCCATCTGCAAAAGATATCCAGAAATGGACATGTTACAACATTGTAGGTTTTATTCTCACTGATTATCTTTGTAAGAAACATGCTTTCAAATAGCAAGTGTTGACCATAATGAATCTGTTCTAATGTACGCATTGCTCTAACACTGATGCTGTCTATGATTCAGGAGTGCTGTCACAGTTATTACTCCCATTTGTCTCTACTGCTTGACAATTTAAATTTTCTGACTTTGTGTGGCCATAGCAACCGCAGGAACCATACTGGGGAAAACTACTACTTCTACTACTGCTGACATAGGAGTACTCTGTATTATATGACACTTCCAGTATTTACCAGTGCAGCTCTAAATATCAGTAAAAGTACATCTGCCTTTAAGCAAAAATAACTTAAAAGTTGAGTTTTCTGGTATAATTTTTTTCAATGAGGACATGTCAAGTAGGATGGACACAAGTTTCAGCCTAAAACTTTTTACCGTTCAATGTCAAAATTACATATTGGCGTGAATGCTATATTGGCATTGCCTGCCAGTCAAAAACAAAAACACCAGAAATGTTAGGTGGAAGAGTAAGTGGTAGCCACCCAATGTCTCAAAGTACCTTCACCTCTATATGTCTCCCTGACATCCTCTTCAGTCCCTGTATGTTCATTAATTAATCTTATGAGGTTTAATTTGCAGGGTAACTGGCAATGGAGAATGGTGTCTGTTCCAGATTGCATCCATAAAAACCCTGAACAGGTTGTCACCTTATGCCAGAGTCTAGGGCTTAGCAATTATTGTTGTTTATATTTAACTCACAATTTTAAAGAGTGCAATTTTTAAATTGTAAGCGTCATGATTTATAACAACCTGTAAAAACGATAAGTGAAAAACAGTTATACAGTGACCGTCGTTTTTTGCTGGTTATAAAGCTATTGTTGCAGGCAAGTTTTAAATTCCTCATTATTGGTCAGAAAAATTACATTTAGATATTTTCCTCAAAATAAAAATGGCCCCAGCATAGACTGATATTCATATCTCAGGGTCTCATAGCCATTTTACTCATGAGAAAATGTAAACTCCACACAAAAGACATAACCCATGTTGTCCTGGGAGGTGTGTAAGTAGCCATGGTCGATTGACCACAAGAGTGGGAGTGACAGGTACTGTATGGTTCTGTCATTACCTTAATTAAATATTGTTTAAGATTGTCAGTCTAGGTTGGCAACTGATAATGGGAGCAGTGTTTCTCATATCAGTGTCTTGAATGACTATGATGATCTTGGTTACTTGTTAGTAGTTGTATAGTCTTGATCAACTGAAATACATGTCCAGTATAATTGCCTGACATCCAGCGCCTGATGTCCCTTACCTTGTGCGCTGTGTGTTGCCATTCTCAAACTTCCTTCGATCCGATAAACAACAACAAACTTCTTTCGGGAATGATCGTAAAGATTTAAAAAGAACATGTTTACAGCATTAACTCTCTAACTGGGACGTTGTGGGACCAATTGGTGGGCAGGGTTCAGTGTTAAGGTAAATTCTATAGTAGTATAATAGTTTTATTAGTGGTTATCAAATAATGACACAATCCGAAGTGGGTTGTTATAGTAAATCTTAATTTACACTGTAAAAACACTACATGAGCAGTGTCATAAATGAGTTAAAAATAAAGTTCATACTGAAAGTGGAGGCTAAAAAAAAATCTAATAGGTACCCTTTTAGGTACCCTCATTTCTAAAAAAAGCTCTAGCATGTGTTGCTTCACTGTGGGTAGGCAACATTAATACAAAATATTGTAGGTGTTATGGGTCCTGAGTGCGGTCGCAGATTATGCCAAGTTGTCAACACTAACTTTATCTAAGTGTGTTGTTCCACTTAAGCAACAGTTTGCTTTGTTTTATTCAAAAAGAAAACTCAGTTCAAGTCCATTCAATCATTGGACCAGAATAAAAATCGGTTTTACAACTGTAAGTCCATTCAGCTTGACAAATATCACACAGGGCTATACACAATTCCAGATACATTTTGCAATGTGCATCATAGATCACATTCTCACTCACAATGACCACTTCTATTGTCCTTATCAAACGTTTAGACAATTATTTTGATCAATATTGCGATCACGATTATTTATCATGATTTTTTTGTTGATTTTAACCAAAACAAATTTTATTGTCACAGACTATTTGTAACTGCTTTTCACTTCCACATTCCTCTTATGTTGAAGTTGCATGTTGTACATACAGTACATATAGCTGCAACACATGTAAATGAACATTATCTGAAATAAAAAGCCTAGGATAAACAGTATAGTATATATTTTTATATGTATCTCTGTGAAAGCTTCACTTGTTTTTCAACAATAACTGATTAAAAGAGCTAGGGGAGAGAGGGGGAGTGCGGTGGACGTACTCACAGAGAGACTGCTGACTCATTATGAATGGGTCCAGCAGGCTCCGTCTCACATGCTATTCCTCTACGAACTGAAGTTAGAAGTTAGTTAACTTCTTTTGTGTTTTTCGCCGTGGCCGCCACAACAGCAGAGTTACGAGCGGAAACACTGGTACAAATACAGGTTTGCTCCTCATACTTAACAATATACAGCTGTGTTAATACTAATTAAAAATGTGGATAGATGTTAGAAGTGCGGACCGGTGTTTCGGTGTGTTGCCGCTCTGTCTCTGTTGCCGGGGAGCCGTGTATGAGTGAATGGGGGCGGGGCTACGCGGAGAGTAAGAGGACAGATCCAAACACAGGCACGGCTTTACAGAAGAAATGGGTCATGTAATGCAAAATTAAACCATATCGATATAAACAACATTGCTTTGTTTGAGGAAAGGTAGCGGATGCGAGGAAGTAAGGTGCACCACTGCGACCTAGAGGAAAAAATGTTAGTCGCACCCTAAAAACCCTGTGAGCTACCAGACACTAACTAGCACTGGTCAATGCTGTTGTCTGAAAAACAACACAGAGGGGACAAAATGCTGAGTTTACTAGTAAACTGGTAATCCTTGTGACAGACGTATAACCGACTATCTGTTGTGGAAACTAAGCTGCGCGGTGAAGGGAACAACTTTGCCTGTCTCATGATCAGGTTTACAAATAGGTACAGTAGATCGGCTTTGCAAAAAAAACTCTGAGTGTTATATGAACGGAATGACGGATTTAAAATATCGCTTGATTACGTGGGAAGCGAAAATCGTGATCGTGATTACAATTTGATTAATTGTGCAGGCCTACATTGGACACTCTAAGAAAAGCAGTTTTGTTTGAGTGTTTCTGACGGAAGACAGATTGAAATTTGTCTAAAACGTTGTGTGTATTCAAGACAGCCGTGAGCTGTTTAGCAACAACTTTTTTTAAAACTTTTGAATAAAAATCATCTTGGAAATGCGCCTATAATTTGCGAAAATTTATGTATCCAGGTTGGTTTTCTTTAGTAGTGGCTGAACAACTGCATGTTTTTTAAAATACAAAGAGATACAGATTGCAGAGAGCTGTTGAGTATAGAGAGAAGCCAAGTACTCACAGACCCAAGAACATTTTTAAACCAGGAAGGTGGTATAATATCTTCTAGGCTCGAGGAAGATTTCATACTGCTCCAGCAGAGCTAAAAAGAGCAAAACAGTTTAACATTACCGAATACGGAGCGGAAGAGGGGATAATGCCATTTCTTACATCACTAATTTTGTTTACAAAGAAATATGGAAAGTCTCTACAATCCTTATTTAAAAAAACATCGGCACTTCAAGAGGAGCAGGATTTACATTATAGTTGATGGTTCCAAAAAGGACTTTGAGGTTAGACACACATGCACGCATGTAGGCATTGGTGTTTTTTGTATGCATTGTTAGTACTCTACACTATCAAGCCAGAGTTATACTGTCATTGTTTCAGAGTAAACAATTACATCACAAATTTGTTTTGCTGCAGTGCTTTCAAGCTGAAACTATTTTGAATCCTCTAAAATGTATTGCTGCTGTGGCAGAGAAATTAAACTTAATTGTAGATCAGTGAACCTTTTTGTCATGCCTTTTTTTTATTAGGACCAATGGAAACAAGTTTCATTAGAAATTCCTCACTCTCACTCAGACAGACAAAAAAGCTTTTAATGGGAGCTTTCATTTACTTCATTTTTGCATGAGTTTGCTTTTATTTTTTCATAATGGTCTACATAGATTTGAACTTGGCTTAGATGGATAGTTGATAAAAAAAAAGGTTTTGTTATGGATAGATAATGTATTGGAATTCTCTCCTACCCAGTAAACGCTTTACCCATTGTTTTCTATAAAAGCCCTTGGATTCCATTTTAACATTCTGTGCTGCACAATAACGTGTGGCCTGGGGTGAAACTGACCCAGTGTCACCCCCTGCCCCAAACATTCACTTACTAATCCAAAGTTTGCAGCAGTTTGGGTTAGTTAGATTGTTACATGTTGCCACCATGGATCCTCTTGAGTCCAGCAGGATCTTTGCTTTCACTGTCTCAACTTTATCATCTACCATAGCATTAGTATATAAATCCTCTTCTGCACTCACTGCATGTGACATAGAATATCTGAGAGCAATATGGCATATACCTGCAAAGCATACAGAGAACATCACAAGTCCTATGTTTGAGGTGATTAGGAAAAGTTTCAAATACCTCAATAGGACCAAAGCAGAGCTACCATGCTGTGGCCAGTTTGACTGCAAAAGGCTGTATGACTGTTCAGCTAACCGCCTGTGGGACATGGTGAAGTCTTGTCACTTTAAGAAGTCCCACTGCACGGCTGAAGACTTTGAGTCTGTGAGTAATTTTCTCGCTTGCCTTTGAACTTAATCCTTTCAGCTGAGGTTTTGGCCTTAAGGCTCTGACAGTTGTATGGGAGATAAGAATAAACCAGGAAATATGCATATAAACCACAGTGTATTGAAGAATCAAAGACTTTCTCCCTTATATTTTTTTTACCTGGTTTCAGAGTGTGATTGGTTTCACAGGAGATGGACAATAGTTTATTTATATATATATATATATATATATATATATATATATATATATATATATATATATATATATATATATATATATATATATATATATATATATATATATATATATATATATATATATATATATATATATATATATATATATATATATATTCTCCTCCTATTGCCTCATGTTGAAAAAATCATTAGGAATTATTTAATCTTTGAAGACCATAACTAGACATCAAAGTCAAAAACCTTTTCAATTTGATGTCCATGCCTTACTGATGAATTTCTGCATCAATTAATTGTTGTTTAGCTATTGTTCTTAAATATGTACTGTATATGTGCACATCTATGCTTTTAGTTTATTTTAGTTTATTGTAGTTACTTAGAAAACTTACCTTGCTAACCTACACGCTAAATTTTCAAAGACAAAGCCTTAATAAAGCCTTCATGGTCTGAATGGCCACAGAATGTATGAAGCCTTTTTGCTTCATACATTCTGTGCTGAGAGATGTGTGATAGTTTTCAAACAGGTGCGCAAACCTGGGAGTGCAATTCGTTTGTCCTCTGTGGCACATCTTTCATGAAATCACTAAAATGCTCTTTTCTCTAGTTGGACAATGTTTAAATTTGGGCAACTGAAACCATTTGGAAATGTTCACGTTTAGGAAGGTTTTATGTTTGCTCTTATTATGGCAGTTGAATGATAGACTAATAGTTAACCAATTTAAACCAGTTCATCTTGATTGTTGATCTTATATGAACTAATATAATGGAATTCAGAGTTGCATTCTAAATAAATAACCACATTTTACTTTGGTCATTGTTTTGCATTATGGTGTGTAGTCTGATGCGTATTAACATTCCCATTTGTGATTTGTTTTGTAGATCTTTAAGTTGAGTATAGGAAATCTTTGGATGGAGAATAACAAATTACCTTCAGACTGCAAGAGCAAATTGCAATTCCAGACTAAGTGGAAGATGCGGTGCCACTTAGGGTTTTTATGTAAAATTTAGCCTGATGTTCTCACAAGTATCTACTAAACATATTGTATGTTAAAAAATGTATGTAAAAGTATTTTTTGGTTTATAAATGCCAGACGTCATCGGACTGACTTGGGAAGATTATTCTGTGGTATTTACAATGTCTTTATGTTTGATTAGAGATCTAAGAGCATCAAGGCAGATTAACTCTGCCCCTATGGTGTTAATAACCTCACCAATCTCTTCACATCCATGGCAGCATCTCACAAGGCATTAAGTTGTGAAGACTATCGATAGCTCTTGTTTGGGGGATTAATTAAGACCCTGCTCAATCAGAAGGCAGTGTCACTGCACTGATGTATTCCACAAATAAAGGTCATGTGTTATCATGTTTGTCAGAAATATTGCACTAAGAAAAAATGTCACATCCAATATTCAGCCAGTGAGCAAACACTGAAGTTTCACTAAAACCCTACTGACTATCCCAAATTAGGATAATAATGTGATTGAAGTTTGAGCAGCACAGTGCCATCAAGAGATGGTCAAGACCAGCTTCTCCACTGATGTGGGAGGTATCTTGAGGCTGTCCAGTATTGGGTAGAAAACTTGAAGTGATTGGTTTCCTTTAGAATTTACACCTATGTGTGGCCCTGGTGTCAGAGGGAGCTTGCTGCTCAACACTTTCCATGTTCCAAAGAGTTTGCTTCTCTGACCTTGTGGTCCAAAAAAGTGTAATTGCATTATGAATGTAAATTGCCTTTGTGTTCATTAAGCTCATCATATGAATAATGCATGGAAAAAACTAGTGTGTGCCAATTAAAATGTTGAAGTTCTACTAACAGTATTTGTAATTGCATTTAAAATTGCATTTTCTGTGCAGCATTAGGGGACATATAAAATGGAAGTTGAAAATGTTGTTAATTGTTGCCTTCTGCTCTTTGTGTTGACCTCTGGTACTGCCAATCACTTGGCTACAGAATCCTTGTTGAAATGACAAGGTGCTTACGTTTTTTGAGAGAAGATAGTATGTCTTAAACTGCTTGCTAGTTAAGTTGGAAGTGAATGACTTCATCAGTTACTGATGACTTGTGACACAGTTAAGGGATTAACACCTGGGAGGGGGGTTAACACTAAGAAATATTTAACACTATGAATTGTAATTTACTACGTAATTAATTACTTAAAACAAGGCACACAAATTTGCAAGAACATCTAAAAAAGTGTGACAGGACAACAATAAAGTACAGTTATTGGAAGAACAAACAAATTGGTGGCTTTGAGATGTCATCTGTGGTGGTAAATGAATTCTTTATAACAATTGGAAATCTAATCTTTTAAATATTTTAGAAATGTTAAGTTAATGTTTACTTCCAATATTGAAGGTTTCATGAATCTATGTTCCAAATACTCAAAAGCATTTATAACTGGAGTCCTCATCTGAATGTTAAGATATTCAGTAAGTATACGGAGCAGACATTCGGAGGATTTTTCGTAGAGCTGAACATCTATTGTACTGGAACAGTTTTGGCACTGGTGAAAATCTCTGACCACCTGGGCATGTACTAAATGGGCAATAGATTGAGACATGATTTTGAAGTTACTTAAAATAGTGACCTCCACAAAATGAAAAAGTGGCTTTTCCTTCAGCCTTTTTTGTTTTTGGTTTTGCTATCAAAGGTTGTGGCTTTGTTGATAGTGATTTTGTTCCTCTCTAGGGATGCTTATTTAGATATTTAGGTTCAAAATGTGCAATACATAGGCATTTAAATGGGGGATATTAATGTTAATGGTAGGGATGCAAATTTAGAATTTTTTCTTACTGATTGCTAACCCACATTAATTGATCAATAACTGTTAAAGGTGCTCTAAGTGATGTGCGTGTGTTCTAGCTACAACATTTGTTGTCACATACAGCAAACATGTCCTAACTATCCACGAGCTACTTGTCCTCAGAACACACTGTAAAAAAAACACGGTCTCTGTAGACAGCCCACGGTCTACAAACAGCAACAAAAATAAACTGTGCGCATCTGCACCACAAAGCATACACAAACAGTGTTCCAGCGTTCCAGCCAATAACAAGTAACGTCACCCAATATTACTTAGAGCACCTTTAACCAACAAGCAGGCAACTGCGTCCCCTGAGTTCACATATCCAGGAGGCACCAGCAATTTCGTGTTCAGCATCCGCTGACAGCTACGGACTTTTACCAGTTGTGTTGTGGACAAATGGAGCCACATGGAGCCACTATGGAGCTGCTTGCGCGACCGGTTTCTACAAGACCGCAGCTGTCCGGACACTGAACTTGTCCATGCCTGTGTCCATCGCATCAATTGGTGCAGAGATGTCAGCTGTGTGTCTGCCTGGCATACTCTGGGTATACGATGGCTGATTTACCTCACCAGTCCTCATCTTTATAGTGGCATGTGTCACATAGATCTCTGCTGTGAGCAAGTGCCATTCAGCAGAGAGCCATTAAATTTGGCAAAAATAGAGCTTAGAAAATGCTAAGTTTGCACTAGCAAGTTAACTAGCAGTTAAGTACAAAATTGTAGCGCTTCTATTTGTTATTTTTTTAAATATTGTTTTTAATTGTTTAAATGACAGCATTAATGGGTCAGAAAAAGTATTGTCAATTTACGGTTAAACTGTTCATTGTCAACATCCCAATTACACACAGTGACCAGAACTTCAGGGCATTTACCTATAAATTAACTGGATTTACACATAGCTTTGCTTTACATTATGTACTTATACTACCTTGAGAACCTGGCAGGAAAAATCACATTTCTTCGGTGCAATTATATACATTAACATGAAGTGTAATATCCTGCAATTCAACTAGTTTATCTTGTAAGATATTTAGAAGTCCATGAGTCCAACCTTAGCCACAGGCAAACAAAGATGTAATGAATACATTTAAGATGTTGTCATGTAGGGTAAGCTTCTCCATTTCTTGCTCAGCAAGTATCCATGGCAACTCCAATTGTGCAGGTAGGGCCAGATCACTGGTGGTAATTGCTTCAAACCAATGCATACTTTTACCAAATTGACCTTTTATCAAAACCTTGATCCATATTAATAATTTGTTTAGTTTCCTTTTAGGCTGTGTTCTGACTTTGTCGAGTCATATTGATTTATAAAGCCGTCTGCATGGAGGCACCAGACAACATCTTTCCAAATAGGGCTGAATGGCGCCATTTGGTACTGTATGTCAGGGTGTAAAGATGTATAAATCTGTAACATAACAGACTTTAATAGAATGGTTTTGCTGTTTGAAATCATACAGGCTCTACCGACTTCACATGGTGGCCATTTGGCTTCCCTTTTCATTTTTTTAATCATTTTTGTTCTGAGACATTGTCAGCTCAGACAAAAGTTGAGTCATCAGGGATCTTGGAAGAAATTTGGGAACATAATGTGCTTAACCAGCTATGTTATGATAGACCTACACACTAATACCAATGGTTATACAGAATGAAATCATTGATCTTGTTTTGGAAATGCAAAGAGTGGAAAAATGGTAGAAGAATTACATTTTTGTTTCAAAGATGCATGTCACATGAGCTCATCTTAAACTCCGACACTGTGGCGCTATGCATTATCTTTCCATTCAAGGAGCATGGCCATGAAGATCTTTACTCATTTGCATGTAACTATGCCTTGCTCTGTAACTATATTGTTTAATCGCTTAACACGAATCACTGGTTTATGTTGCACAGCTCATTGGATGTTCTAATTTAATAATATCTTTTGTTTTTTTTTGTAACCCGGGAGATGCATCTTCTCAAAAGCACAAAGCAGACCATCCAATGTCCACTGCTTTTCTCTGTGTATAATTAGATTCAAATCCTGTTCTCTGATCGTTGACAACTCATTATCCTCTCTCATTCCCACTAGCCCCATTAGTGTGAGTGGCCTTGCTTCATTTTCTCTTCTTTTTTTTTTTCTTTGTCTTAAGCTGTGACCCCAAAGCTGTTTGCTGAGCGGCGGGATCAAGAAACGATTCGCTTAGATGAAATGACAGGCTAATAGTATTTAATAAGCTGTTTCTGCATTAGGTCGTCCTCCTGAGCTTGTTTTGCAGAGCAAGGCTATCTGACATTGTCCATCTACAACCTCCAACTGTATGTATGAGCATCTCTAGCAAGCATCTGAGGCTATGAATGTACAGTGGGTACGGAAAGTATTCAGACCCCTTTAAATTTTTCACTCTTTGTTTCATTGCAGCAAAAAATCAAAAAAGTTCATTTTACTATGCCCATCTTGACAGAAAAAACAGAAATTTAGTAATATATTTATTTAAAAAAAAAACTGAAATATCACATGGTCATATGTATTCAGACCCTGGTTTATGCTGTCTATTTCTTCAGCTCATTGATGGTTCTACATTCATTGGAGTCCATGTGTTTTTATACTGATTGGACTTGATTAAAAGCCACACACCTGTCTATATAAGACCTTACAGCTCACAGTGCATGTCTTGACAATCATGAGGTCAAAGGAACTGCCTGAAGAGCTCAGAGACAGACATTGTGGCAAGGCACAGATCTGGTCAAGGTTACAAAAAAAATTTCTGCTGCACTTAAGGTTCCTAAGAGCACAGTGGCCTCCATAATCCTCAAATGGAAGACGTTTGGGACGACCAGAACCCTTCCTATAATTAGTCCGGCCAAACTGAGCTATCGGGGAGAAGAGCCTTGGTGAGAGAGGCAAAAAGAACCCAATGGTCACTTGGCTCCTCCAGAGATGCAGTCGGGAGATGGGAGAAAGTTGTAGTAAGTCAACCATCACTGCAGCAATCCACCAGTCGGGGTTTATGGCAGAGTGGCCCGAAGGAAGCCTTCCTCAGTGCAAGACACATGAAAGCCCGCATGGAGTTTGCTAAAAACACCTGAAGGACTCCAAGATGGTTTTTTGGTCTGATGAGACCAAGATAGAACTTTTGGCCTTAATTCTAAGCTATGTGTGGACCCACTGCTCAAGTCCAATACAGTTTGCTGGTGGCAGCATCATGCTGTGGGGGTGTTTTTCAGCTGCAGGGACAGGACGACTGGTTGCAATCGAGGGAAAGATGAATGCGGCCAAGTACAGGGTATCCTGGGATCAAAACCTTTTCCAGAGTGCTCTGGACCTCAGACTGGGCCGAGGTTTACCTTCCAACAAGACAATGACCCTAAGCACACCGCTAAAATAACGAAGGAGTGGCTTCACAACAACTCTGTTTGTTCTTGAATGGCCCAGCCAGAGCCCTGACTTAAACCCAATTGAGCATCTCTGACAAAATGACTGTCCATCTTTACATCCACCTGACAGAACTGGATGGATCTGCAGGAGGAATGGCAGAGGATACCCAAATCCAGATGTGAGAAACTTGTTGCATCTTTCCCAAAACGTCATGGCTGTATTAGAAAAAGGGTGTTCTACTAAATACTGAACAAAGGGTCTGAATATTATGACCATGTGATATTTCAGTTTTTGTTTTTTAATAAATATGCAAAAATTTCTAAATTTCTGTTTTTTTCTGTCAAGATGGGTTGCTGAGTGTACATTACTGAGAAATAAAATGAACTTTTTTGATTTTTGGAAAAAGGGCTGCAATGAAACAAAGAGTGAAAAATTTAAAGGGGTCTGAATACTTTCCGTACCCACTGTATGTATGTATGTATGTGTGTTATGTTTTGTGTATGTGTGTGGCTGTGATTAGAGTGACAGGGTGACACAACTAATGGAGAGAGTACAATAGGCAGACCTGGCAGCGCACAATGGGCTTTCAGCACTCTTAGCCTTGATTCAGAAACTCAGGAAGAGTGATGGTTTGAAAGGACCCCAGCTATAGTAAAATCCCAGGCAGGATAAGAGCTCTAACTGTTTTTCCAAGAGAAAAGACATGATTTGGGTGGGATAGTTATTAACCAAGATGAGAAGCAAACCTCCCACATGTATCCCAGCAAAAGCCCAGCAAGTGCCTAGAGGTCTTTAGACTTTGATATGAATATGTACCGTACTCCTGAAAGATCCACTTCTTATCTTAAATGGAAGATTAGTCATTTTTCACACAATAAAAAAATGACTTTGCAAGTTTGTGTGCATTTTCAATTCAAGAGTTTGCCATTTAAATGACAAATCATCAACTGGTCATAAAAAATGTCAGCTTACAAAATTTCTGTGAAAGTACACTGCACGTTTCAGAGAGGGAGGTGGACAATGTTTTTAGATCAGATTTTGGAAATTGATAGGCCTGAAAACCCATGAATGAACCGAATCTTAATTTTGACTTAAAGATTTTCATTTTCTATGGAAATGCATTTCTGTTCGAAGATCTATTATCAGTTTTATTAACTATTAATAATTAGTAAGAGTTTTGGGCTTGAAAATCAGTATCAGTTGATTCCTATTCCAGAGAGCCACTGCACATTGCCTGTCACCTGGGCTAATAGGTCAGTTGAAAATGCAGTTTCCTTGTCCTGTACACTGCTCTTGAACACCTTGACAGGAGGAATGCCTTTGTCAGATATCAGTTTGTTGATTTAAGATCTACCTTTTTAATACCAATAACAAACAAAAACCAACAAAACTGGTGTTTAAACTCCGATTTGTTTTCCACCCCATCTGCTTGGTTGTATGCAGTGGTTAAATTTACTTTTGTAGAGAGGGGGGGGCACTTATTTACGGTAAATGGTCCTCATTCAAAATCACGCCGTAAAATGACTTAATGTGTTTTTACACAAAAGGGGTTATTTTTCCAGTATTAATGTGTAGGGTTGATTGGTTAATCAAACAAAGAGGAATACTTGTTAATTCACTTACTTTAGTATTCATTTTTACCTTAGGCTAATGTTAACAGGCGAATAATGGAGTTTACCCTCGGAAAATAGGAAATTAAACATATTTGAAAATTGGTTGGCAAATATGTAAACGTCTTTTTAAACAAGAAAATTATGTTGATTTAAGATAATCAGGGACAATTTCTATACCACCATGACTTAAGATGCGGGGGGTCTGGGGGTCCATCCAACTAAATTTCCTGCATTTTGGTGAATTTTTATGCACCTATTCCTATCTTTTTCTGTATCAATATGCCTGAAATATCTTTTATGTAAAGGGAAACATTACAGTCCAAATATAAAACAATAATGGAATACATTGCAATAAGGCTCTTAAGCATTCTGGATTGCTTTGTATTTATTCTCCTTTAGATCGACTTTTCTATTATACCTGAGTCAGTATATATGTAGCTCAGGCATCATTTATTCTTCCCTTCTCTTTTGCATATTTTGTTGGATGTAACCTCCTTAAATGTACACGACAATTATTCACCTCAATAATACATTATTCATTTTAATTTATTAATAAACCCCTGGACTGTAATATTCCAGATGTTTGGGCAATCTTTCTGCAAAACTTTATGGACATTTAAAATGTAACTCATACCATCTGTGTTCTTGGAGTTGTGATATTTTGTGAAAAATAAAGTTGAAGTAATAATAATAATAATAATAATAATAATCTACCTGCACCACAGCCTACTAGGCAGTACCCGATTGCTCTGCTGATACGGTAGATCTCAGATCCCTGTTTGGGTCTCTGGTGTCTGAATGAGACAGTTTAGGGAAGTGGCTGTACGCTGATCTACATCGAAAGTGGAAAACCGAAACTACGGCAGAAATACACGGAGCAGAAACGCGACACATCTGCCGCAGCATGTCGACAGCAGAGCACATCCATAAACCTGAAGCTGTACAGCTTTTTACAGCCAGAGTGGAAACTAAGCAACGTGCAATTTCATAGTTGTCAGTCAACCTTTTAAAATACATTTGAGGGTACACTCAAAACATTAGGGGCAAAATGTTTGGGGCTGAAGGAGATGGAGCTGAGCTCCGGCAGGGTGTGTTGTGGACCTGAAGAGGCAGAGCTGCACTTTGGTGCACTCCGGCCCAAATTGTATGCTTTCAACAGGCAGAGTCAGAACAGTAAGGTTGGGGGAAAATCTTTCATACACTATCATCCTTAACTCAAATGTACCTTAGGGATTTTGCCTTAGGCCTTTGCTCTATATTATGTTCACTCATGATTGTATCATTAAAAACTATAATAACCAAATTGTCAATTTCACAAATATGGATGAGCTATGACAACAGTATGGTTCAGTGTATGGTTCAGTTCATTCAGTGTAGACAAAACTAAATAGTTTGAGGGTACAGCTGTTGAGACTATGACTTTTTCAAATTATTTTTAAATGCAGATCTTCAAATTACTGTCTTACTTGGTTTAAAAACTCTATTTACACTCCAAGTAAAGCTCAGCAAAAGCCTTTACAGTACTTGCCCTGATGTCTTCAAAACTTTAGTACATCGGAAAGGTCTGTGGTTTGTTTCTGTTAACTCTCCAAGTTACTGAATGAATGAAACTACTATAATTTTAAAGGATAATAATAACAGGCTCTCTTACCTTATCCTATCTTAAGATGTCTTTTTTAACACAATACTCTACCTAAAGCACTTTGTCATAATTGTTGATTATAGTGTTTACATTATGTATTGTTGTTGGAGAATATTAAGTCCAAGGATAAAGATGGGCAGATAAAGACTCTTTATTGTACCTTAAGGGTATGTACAGACTGAGCTACAGTACATAGAGCAGGAGTAGCTACACACTGGTAAAGGTTTCTGCCTTTAAGAAACCCGGTAAGTAACAATTTTATGCCGTTTGAAGTACATACGAGAAACACTCAGGCTAATTTGACTTTCAGTCCTGAAAAAAACATGGTTACAGTAAATGGTTATGCACTGAATATGAGTTATTTCTCATCTGCAGTATACATTCACCAATTAAGCGTGAGGTAGCGTGGACCTTGCTGAGCGTGCAACACTCAACAGCAACCCTCAGTTGAAAAAAATGATAATGCAGTGTTGGTGTTTTATATTAGCTTATCTACTGGGATAATTCTGTTTGTCATGCATTTAAGGAAGTCGTGCATACCTAAATGTTACAGAAAGGTATGCTCACTGCTTAAAATTAATTTCCCCAATTATAGGGAACTGAATTTAATAAGCTATTATCACATAATCTGTATTATAGTTAAATGCACTACTACTACTAATGCAGGCACACACTCACAAAAGGAAAGCCTAATGAGGTTTGTATGACTTATTGTCTGTCTTGCAGTCAGCTTCATTTATAGCCATGCTAAAGTGATCTGGAAAATATTATTAAACCTACTGAACCGTCCTTTCTCTAATTATTACAGAGCAACTTCAACATTTACATTACTATATATACACATACACACACACACATAAACACACACAAAGTGAAGCTGTTTCTGCAACTCAAACTAAACCTTTTGAGCCCCTCTCTCTCATCTCTGTGCTGCTGCATGCCTAGAATGTTAAACTGCTAAAGAATACAGCCCATTTCTAAGACTTCCTCCTACCTTGTTTAAACTGGAAAACCACCATACACCCACCTTTGGTTGATGTCTCTGTGTTGAGCAGCTACAGGGGTAAAGTCCTAACAGCTTAGACATCCAGTGCCATGATATTATTGTTTTTGCAAGACTGTTGTCAATATGAGTCCCCCAAAAGAATTATGACATTTTGATGCATAGATTAATCTTGTTTTTTTGTTGTTGTTTTTTTGCAATGTGTTCAATCTTGACATTCTGCCCTGTGGCCTCTTGAGCTTGATATTTAATATGTTGTAATTGTAAGCAAACTCCATCACTCCAGCATCATAATTTCATCACCACTGTTCACAAAGAGATGTAAACCTCTAGAGGGGTTGGTAACTTGGTATCAGATTACTCCTGGTGGAATGATGGCTGTATTGTATCCTCCTATTTTAGTTGAACTAGACTTTGCGGTTGTGCTGCGCTGATAATGGCAGATAAGGCACAGGTTGGCTCAGTAATTCAAGAGGATGGATGCTAATTTACGCCAAAAGACAAAAGCTGTGATTTTGTATTTTTTTTTCCCTCTCATCTATATGGATGGCTGTCTGCATGTTGTGCACTATAACTGGCGCTGCTGCCATCATTACCGCTGCTATGGAGACAGGAGGGCGGACAGGGTCTCATCCAAATCCATCAGCAATTCTGAGTTATTTAGACCTGCCCTGCTCTGGACAGGCTCATACGTAGAGTTCATACCAAGGGAGGGGCATGAGGGCTGCTAAATCATTCTACACCAGACCAGCTTTATAAAATCAATGCTTCTTAGTTTTTTCCTGCAGACAGAAGTGCATGGGGTGAGAAGAGGATGATGTAGAGTAGAGAAGGAATAGTGTCTGTCTGTGTGCAAAGGGTGGATATCAACCTAATGTTAATGAAGATAAAGGGGTCAAGGAGGCAGTCGCGGTAAGCAGGAGCCAAGTACAGATAGCTAAGGCCTCATCAGCGGGGGCTACTGTACCATGTAGTAATAGTACACACAGTGATCACACAGGGACGGCATCACATCGAGCCACATGCTTCATAAAGTAAGCCCAGTGCGGTCACAGTTAGATGAGTGGGGTCATGCTGAGCCAAGCCTGAACTATGATCTTGGAGCCAATGGAAAAAGCAATACAGCCTGTTGTGTCGCTGAACACACTCACCTGTCCACACCAGCTAAGGATGAAGTGGAAGCATGTGACTCTGAGACTAATTGACAAATGTTTTCTTATTTTCTTTCATGAATTTGACCTCAAAAGTAAATAACCTAAAAAAACAAGATAAACGTGAGCCATGCACATGTTCCTGAAAGTGTAGGTAAATCACTTTTGATCTTAAATAATGTGTATTCCTGGCAATGCATCTATAATTGGCAAAATAATCCGATATGAGGGCAGCATTCCCCCATCCCCTCTGTGCACATAAACAGAGCCAGTCACCAGCTCCAAACTGTATGTGTGGAAGTTTAAAAGAAGTTGAAAGGAAAAACAATAATCATCTGTCAGCTGCTAGGCATAGAGGGGCCATGGGAGGGGACAGTCAGTTCCCGAATAACTGAAATGGATGAGTGCATTGGATTTGTAATTGTAGAGACTGGACTTTTGGACCTGCAGTAGACAGACAGACAGACAGACAGACAGACCTGTACCAATAAACCCACGATCGTGTAGCGATTTTTGAACCACGATTTGATACAAACATCAATCCTGGGGGTGGGGGGGGGTGGACATGTCACTTTACAACACAGTAATACAACAGAGACCTTATTTATTGATTGATTTCAATATCCATCATTCCATCATAAGGTTAGCCTACTAAAAAAAGAGGCTGGTCGACAAGTTCTATAACGTTAACTAATTCTTGGTGGGTAACATAAGATTACAACATCTTTAACACGCTTAATTATTTTTAGTATGATTGTTTTGACTACTGTTAACAACTCTGGGCTAACCCACAAATTCATCCGTAATGTTAACTGTTTAGATAGGCGACTGATCTAATTGGTAATTTAGTTAGCTAGCACACCTCTGTCTTCTGCCTCCGTTTCCCGCCGCTGCAAGGCTTCAGTCAGGATGATTGCTGATAACAGCCTCGGGGACACATCCACAGTCAGTCAGCCAGACAGCCAGCCACTGTCATTACAGAAATCCAAACCTGATCAGCACTTAACTCTGGTGCTAAGGACGCTAACAGCAGTTTTCTGATCTGTTGGAAACAGCGGCCATTTGTAAAGTCACACCTCCGTTAGCGTTACACCTTCATTAGCGTTACCGGTATTTGTGCCAAAAATCTCCTCACTGCCAATGTCCCAGCATTCTGGATCTCCACGCCCCCAAAACCAGAACAGTCACTTTCTCCAGATTATCTCCCTGGTACAATGCTGAGCTACGGAAAATGAAGGCAGCTGGGCGTGCCATTGACCGGAGATACAAAGCCACAGGTCTCACTGTGCACACTGGGAACACCAAAAGGGCTACTCAAAGTCACTCACAGAGGCACGGCCACATTTCTACTCAAACGTCATCAGAAACAGTCCCAGAAACTCCAAACAGCTGTTCTCCATCATAAATCATCTTCTCAAACCACAAACCCCCTCACTTACACAAACTACAGGAGACCACTGTGATAATTTCCTGGCCTTTTTCAAAACTATCTGACTATCCGCTCACCGCTTGCAATCTCTGCTTCCCAGAAATCTCACAGCAAGAGGTTGAGAAGATAATCAAAAGGATGAAACCCACCACCTGTGCCCTCGACCCCTTTCCTACATCTGTAGTGAAAGCAAACTGCCCTAAGCCCTCTCATTACCACTGTTATAAACCACTCTCTCCAGTCCTGCAATGTTCCATCTGCCCTTAAAACTGCCATAATCAGACCACTTCTAAATAAACAAAGAAACACAATTGATCCAGATGCATTTGCAAATTACAGGCCCATTTCCAATCTTTCATTGTTCTCCAAAGTAGTGGAAAAAATTGTTGCATCCACCTCGAGGATCATCTCAAACATAATAACCTTTTTGAAAAATGCCAGTCTGGTTTCCGCTCTGCCCACAGCACAGAAAAAATCCCTTGTTAGAGTCACAGAGTCACTCTAACACTTACAACTTAACAACTCACGAATGACAGCTGATGCTGGTTCACCTTCCCTCCTCATACTCCTCGATCTGTCTGCTGCTTTCAACACTGTGGATCATGGGATACACCTCAACCGGCTACACCAAATCACTGGACTCACTTGGAAGTGCAAGGTCACCATAGGGGTCCCAGAGGGGTCGCACAGGGGTCAGTCCTTAGCCCCATCTTCTTCATCATTTTGATCCTCCCCCTTGCCATGTCATTAGGTTTTATGGAGTCTCATTTCACTGCTATGCTGATGACACGCAACTGTTTATGAAATCGGAAATACACACCTCTGCAGCTTCACCAACATCATCTCCGTCTTCAACACTCCTGCCTCCTGTCTCCGCCTGTCTAGAGGAGATAAAGGTGTGGATTAAACACAACTTCCTCCAGTTAAACAGCTCCAAAACTGAGGCAATTGTTGGCACCTCACATCAAATCCAGTCTTCCTCCATAACTGGTATAACTTTCTAGTCATGACATTTCCCCCCCCTCCACAACTGTCACCAATCTTGGTGTAAGTTTTGACCCACAACTTACTTTTTGAAGCCCATATGACAGGGGACTGTCTTTGACACACTGAGCTCCTCTCTGTTCTCTATCCATTTTTGTGCATCCATCTGGGGAGTTATTCCCTCCGCTCAAACTCCAACTGCCTCCTCCTCCATAAGACTAAGCTCAGCACCATGGGTGATCGGGCTTTCTGTTCTGCCGCTCCTTAGGTCTGGAATTCCTTCCCCGACCATTTGAGGGCACCTCAAACTACTGAGACGTTTATAAAAGGAGTTTTAATTAACCCTGCAAGTCATTGCACTTTTTGTATTTGTTATGCTTTTATAGCACTTTGAAATTTGCTCCAAATGTAAAGTGCATTACAAATATTATTATTATTATTATTATTATTATTATTATTATACTGTGTATATATATTTATCTATATCAGGTGTTAAAATTAAAAATAGAAAAGGACTACTATTTACACGACTGCGAGACATTTCTAACCGGTGAAACTGTCTCAGTATAACACTGATGCTGTCAGACAGCTGAAAAGTTTTGGCGCTTGTCATTTTTCTTTGGCGCTGGCTATAAACCTCTTTGGGGGGAACCAAAACTTTCTTTATGCTGGAAAAACCCTGCTTTTATTCTTAAACACTTTTAAAGTAGTTCTGTGAACTAAATTGTTCTTATTTCTTCAAAGTATTTCTGTGAACTAAAACAAAGCGGTGTATTTACTGCTGCTCAATGTCATTGGTGTCAGTGCTATGATTTAGACAATAGGTAATGTTTCTAAGCTAAATGACAAATATTTTAACCAAAAAATCTTGAGCAGTAACACTATTACAATATTTTGTTTGCATTATTTAAATATTTCAAATATCTGTTCAGCACATGCTTAAAAACTTCAGTGATTGCATTATGTGTTACAAGTTGGCAGAGTTGTGTTACAAGTCCATTTCACAGATAAAAGTTCATAAAACATAATAACTTTATATGAATCTGAACTGTTGACAAAAACTTTCCACCATTACCTGTTCTCTCAGTCCTCTGTGTTATTACTATCACATCGCTCACCTTGTGTGCCACAGCTCAGTAGATTTATATCCTTGGTTTGTTGCTAAGGCCTTCTCAGGTGAGTGAGGGTATTGCCTATAGTCTTAGTAGTAGAGGCAGTAAGCAAGAGAAATAATGGACTGGAAATGGTTTTCTGCATCACATCATGAGTGAAGGCACTTATTCACTGGATAGACTGACATCTACAGTGGCTTTCATACTAATTGTTGTTGTTGAAATCTTAAACATAGACAAAAACATTGTTCTAAATTGTCTATGTGATCCAAAAGAGGTGTCTAAGTGCACACTACTTTAATCTAATAGGAACATTTCAATCCGCAGGGATTTCTTTAACTTTGAAAGATTTTGGTCTGTTGACTGGAGAGTTTCACAAGGAACTACAGTAAAACTCAACGCATTTCTTAACACACTTTCCATTTCTATGCTCTTTTCACTTCAACAGACTAACCGGATGATGAGCAATGCATCAAGTCAAATGTGTAGGATATAATAGACATTGTCTGTTTTGAGAATTAAAACCAATACCACAGTCAGTATCTCCAGCTGAGCTGTGTTTCAAGTTATGCACTTTATGGAAGTTGTTTCAAAGAGCTCACATCACGAACACATTTCAGTACTCATTTTTCGTATGACGAGTCTCTCTAAT